>BPLR01020033.1:0-29132 GCA_021605095.1 Caerostris extrusa
ATTTCACAGTGTAATATTTCGGTAGATTTATGAAAAAGCGGCAAATAGCAAGAATTTGAAAAGTACTTTAAATTTTATTGTTTAAGTCAATGTGTTTTAAAATTTTTATTTACCCAGGAATAATTCTAGACAAGCTATTAAATCGAATGATAAAAATACAAACATTAGATATTGAGGTACTAAAAGAATTACCTAAAATATTTCATTTATAATCATATTTAATAAATAATGCATAAAAGCTGTTTTACAGATTTGTTTAATCGTTTCTTACCTAATTTTCCAGCAATTCATTAATTTTCTTTATTCTCCAATAAAAATAAATCTGATATTGAATATTATAAACAAGGGTATATTTTTATTTTCTAGGATACTTTAATACAGAATTCTTTAAATTTTAAGAAGCATCATTTATAATAATTTAAATACATACATCAAAATGGAAATTTTTCAAATTCGTTTAGTCAACTTGTGTACATTATTTAATTATTAAAACATTTTATTATAATTTAAATACACTACAACAAAATATGGATAAATGTTTACTAAATTCTATTGATATTTACTTTTGCAATAATTTTTTTATTAATAGATATATTAAATTAACATTACTTAATTATCTACTAATGGACATCATATATTTCCTTTAATAACATGTAATTGGTATCTTAAGAAATTTTCTTCTAACAATATTAATAAAATTTTTTTATTTTTAAATTTCATAGAGATTCCGTGCTTTTTTATAACTATTTATTTATTCGTTTTAATTTTAAGAATTTCTATTGTGCAAAAAATTACATATTTGCAATAGTATATTGAAGACGTTAAGTTGTCAATAAAGTAATACTTTATGATATAATGATTGTAATATATATTGATAAATATTTTGGGTAATTAATTGAATATTGTAGTTATTTTACATATTTGCAGTAATATATAATTCAATTCAGTCAATGAAGTAATAGATTTTTATAGTATAATGATTGTAATATATAATGATAATTATTTTTGTGTAGTTAATTATATTTTATAATATTTATAGTTAAGTTCCGTTGAAGAAATAATAAGATTTTATAATAAAATGATTGTAATATGTATTGATAAGTATTTCGTGTAATTAATTACATATTGTAGTTAATTATATATTTGCAATAACATAATTCAGTTGTCAAAAATAATACACTCATATCCATAAATCAAAAGGATATTGAGGGTTCAGGCAAAAGAAAGAGACAGAAAGCAAAACAAATTTGACTTTATTTTGTAAAGTCTATTTATTAAACAAAAAAGGTAAAAGCAAAAAAAAGATGCTATATGTTTGACATAATTAATAAAAATTGCGATTTTTACTCCCTGGAGCAAATTTCAAAAAAAGAACCTATTTACAAAAAACAGTATAACATGGTTAGTATGATGGTTGGCATATGGAGTATGTCTCCCGGACGATGCAATACGAGCCTTTACAATGCCTAGGCATGCTGAGTATGAAATTATCAATCTGATCTTGGGAATATTACACCACTCATCAAGCAATGCCCTCGAAGTTCCGGTTGACAGGTGGGAGGGGGGTTGACGGGCTGCAATTCGTCGGCCAAGCATATCCCACACATGCTCTATTGGATTCAAGTTCGGTGAGTATGCTGGCCAATCCCATACGGTGATATCCTCAATTGAAGGCATTCGTCTACAATGTTTTTGCACGTTGAGGACGGGCGTTGTCATCCATAAACAGGAAATTCAGCACCCATGGCGCCCCGAAACAAACGTACATGTTGTTCAGAATGACATCCCGATAAATGGGCTGTCATCGTTACACTCGAACATGCAGGTTAGTTCTGGAACCAAGAATAATTCCTCCCCAAACGAGCCATCCTGCACCACCGTCGGGTGTCGTTCAATGGTGTTCTCTTGGTGGTAACGGGTACCTGGCGCTCTCCATATGAAAGTCCGGCGAGGAATCAGACTGAGCAAACTAACCTGGACTCTTCGGAAAACATCACACAAGACCACTGTTTGCGGTGTCCCCCAATGCATGCTCTCTACTCCAGGTTAATCGCAGGCAACAGTGATTTGCTGTAAGTGGAACACATCCGACAGGCCTACGAGCATATAGACCAATATGCTAAGCGTCTCTGCTTACACGGTCTGCCTTGGTAAACTGTCGTAACGGTAACTGAAAGAGCTGACGACACAGGTCTGATGCTGTGTTCCGTCTGTTTCTTTTGGCAGTAACTGCTAAATACCGGTCCTCATTCGGTGTTGTAACTGGGGGCGACCTGTGCTGTAACATCTACTCACATTACCATCATCTTGGAATCGTTGCCAAAGCCTGGAGATGACACTCTGGCGATTCAAGTTCCTCGGATACTTCCAGCTGGGTACGTCCACATCGATATTCCGTCCGATTCGTCCGATAATTCTACCACGTAAAATCCTCCAAATGCTTCCTTTGTGCCATAACTATGCGGTTATTGCACTTTGAAAGGCTTTTTAAAGCTGTTGAACAATTTTACTTCTTTGCCACCATTCATATATACCCCTCTCTTACACTCTTGTCATTGTGACGTACTATCCGCGCCATCTGGTGGTTTCCTGTAATTTGCACTTCAAAATGTGTGTGACTACAGGGGAAATTTTATTTTACAGTTCAATTTCTGTGTGATTCTAAATTATCCTTAATTTATGGACATGAATGTATTTTACAGTATAATGACTGTCATATATAAAGATAAATATTTTATGCTGTTAATTGTAGTTGTGTTGTCTGTTACTCTTTAACCTCCATTATTCTAGGCGTAGTTTTTTATTTAGATATCACACTCATTTCTTATTTCGTACATAAATATTTCAGTTTAATAACATCGTTACAAAATATGTCAATGTTTTTCTTTTTCGAAATAAATTTCAGTCATATTAAACAAACAAACTTTCATTTACTTCCTAGTGTTGAAAGTAAAATATTCATTGGCTCTTCAAAAAAAAAAAAAAAAAATTTGCAAAGCATTATTGTGTCTATTGAGTCATTTTTTATCTTGGGGCGTGTTTATATTACTATTGCTTACATTTACTAACTATAATGCTAGGATGTAAAAATTGTAGGTTTTTAATCCTATATTTCAGTCCGTACAGAAAAAAATCGTTTGACAAACCTATAGAAAAAAATTATGCAACCAGAAAAATCAATCCGGAAAGTATTACATTCGACTAGGTAAACGAAAAGACTTTTTTATGAGGAACAAAAGAATTTTAATCGTCGTCTTTTGTATATTTTCAAGAATGCTAGCGGGCTCAATTGCAATGTACTGCCGTGTTTCACATGAGTCAATTTACATAAACAAGCGATTTTTTTCAATCGTTTGTTCTTGAGTTGCACATTTTTCTACGTCAAAGTGTATTTCTGTCAGATCGAAAAAAATATTCTTCTTCTTCTTTTAAAGAGAATTTTTTTTTTATTTTATTTTTGCATCTCTTCTTTCATCGATTCTTTTAACTTTTTTTCACTCAGCTGAGCTTTTGTATCTCCTTTTCCAGGACAAAAAAAAAAAAATTATTGAGAGGAAAAGAAACAAAGGGATTATTAGTATTTCCTGCGCGTATCTATCCTCTTTTCCTGAATAATCTATCACGCATAATCCTTTTCACAACCGTTTTGTCCATCAGAATTTATGGCGAAAAGTGGTTGCCAGATCCCCAGCGACAAATAAAGTCTATTCTAGTCGTTTGGCCTTTTGCCTTTTCTTCTTCTTCTTCTGCTTTTTTAAATGGATCTTTAATTTCCACCGATGGTTCCCATGCTATTTTTCTCCCGTTTTCTCTCCATTTTTGTCCTTTTTCTCTGTCTTTATTGTGACCCTTCCGGGGTTCAGGGGGAGAAAACAAACAATAATTGCATGTAACAAAAACAATACAGTACAGTTGCACTACAAAACAATAATTGCATGTAACATAAATATCCGCAACACCGTTTATCTGCTATCAAATTTGAATGATAGTTTATTGTTGTGTATTTGTTAAAGAATTTACATTCCTCACTCCTGGGAAGGGGAAATGATATAACTCTTCTCGTCGGAAAAGGCTACATTATTAAAACATAATTTATTGTGATTTAAATACATGCAACAAAAATGAGATAATTGTTTTTAAATTCATTTGGTTAACTAGTTTACTTTTTTAATTAACTTGTTACTTTGCTCAACTTGTTTACATTTTAATTTTAAAACGTGATTTATGATAATTTAAATATGTACAACAAAAAATGGAACAAATGTGCTCTAATTTGATTGATCAACTTGTTTACATTGTTAATTATTATTAATAATTATTACTGATAGTTGTATTAGTTTAACCTTATTTGTTTTCTACTAATAGATATAATATACATCTTTTATTAAATATATCATTAATATATTAGAAATTTTCTATAATAATATTAATAAAATATTTCTTTTAAATTACATAGAGCTTCCTTCTTTATATAATTATTTATTTACAGAATATTTTTAAAATTTATCTTAATTCATTATTGTACACAAACTCGCTTAAATTATATTACATATTTTGCAATAGTATATTGAAAACTGAAATGCAATAGTAACGTATATATTTGCAATAGTATATTGAAAAAACTGAAATGCAATAGTAATATTTGCAATAGTATATTGAATATTATATTCGGTGAAGTGAATGAAAAACATAAAGATTTTATGGTATAATGATTTTGTAGTATTGTTATTAAATATTTTTGTGTAGTTAATTTAGTTTTGTGTGTTACACTTTAAGTTCAATTATATCTAGACATTGTTTTATATTCAAATATTACAATTATTTCTTATTTCATGCTCACGCAATTCATTTTATATAACATCGTTGCAAAATATATCAATGTCTTTCTTTTGAAAAATTTTCAGTTATATTAAACAAATAAACATTCATTTACTTCCCCAGTGTTAATATATATATATATTCATTTTCTCTTCAAAAAAAAAAATTGCAAAGCATTATTGTGTCTCTTTCGTCATTTTTTTTTTTATCTCATGGCGTGTTTATGGTACTGTTGTTTACATTTACTAAATATAAAGCAAGGATGGTTAAAAAATTGTAGGTTTTTATTCCTATATTTCAGTTCGTACAGAAAAAAAAATTGTTTAACAAATCTACAGAAAAAACATTCCGCAACCAGAAAAAATCAAACCGAAAGTATTATATTCGGTAAAAGAATTTTAATCTTCGTCTCTGTATATTTTCAAGAATGCTAGCGGGCTCAATTACGATGTACTGCCGTGTTTTGCATGAGCCAATTTACATAAACAAGAGAATTTCTTTTCAATCGTTTGTTCTAGAGTTGCGCATTTCTCTACGTAAAATAGTGTTTCAGTCATATCGAAAATATTCTTCTTCTTCTTTTTCTCTTTAAAAGTTTTTTATTTTATTTATTTTTATTTTTTTTTCATCTTTTCTTTCAGCGATTCTTTTAACTTTTTTTCACTCAGCTGAGCTTTTGTGTCTCATTTTCCTGGACTAAAAAAAAAAAAAAAACAGCAAAAAGAGATAAAGGATTATTCGTATTTCCTGCACGTATCTATCCTCTTTTTTCCTGAATAATCTATCACGCATAATCCTTTTTCACAACCGTTTTGTCCATCCGGAATTTATTGAGAATAGCGGTTGCCAGATCCCCAGCGACAAAGTCGATTCAAGTCGTTTGGCCTTTTGCTGTTTGTTTTCTTCGTCTTTTGCCTTTTAAATGGATCTTTAATCTCCACCAATCGTTCCCATGCTATTTTACTCCCGTTTTCTTTTCATTTTATGTCCTTTTCTGATGCACGGGCGAAAACGACGAAGCGAAAACAAATTCGAAATGTTCAAACATGAATCGACGGTGAGTGAAACTCGTTCCGTGTTCCGTAATGGAGGACCTTCGCCTATTTCGGTTTTCTGCAACGTAGTTCTGGTGATCTATTCTTCTTTTTCTGAAAATGCCATTGCTCGAACTTTAAGGGCAAGATGGAAAATGTCGCGCATATACTTTGGTTATGACCTCATCTATTTCTTAAGATGGATTGATACTGCATTTTCCCTGGAGACATAAGCAATATATAAAACACAATGAAATTCATGTTTTGGGAATTTTACTTTAGTAGGGTTTTTGTATATAAAAGCAGAATTTTATTTCAATCTACTTTATTTTAAAGCGGTACGATAGATATTTCAATCGGAAGGTTCTTCAGTCGGGTTCTTTGAGGATGAGACCACCTTTGAGGGTATTTGTTCGAAATCATTTTGAGATATTGCCAATTCAGCGTAGTAGCCGCCTCGTGGTTTCGCCCTATGATATCATGACCTTAGCTACACTACTCTGAATAGGTTACTCCTCTGACATTAACGACAGATCTCAGGTAAAAATCTCTCGACATTCAAAAACCGAAACAATTGATTAATTAGTGGAGTTTATTGATTCTGTACTTATACCATGGAGGTTCCAATTAGACTCGTCTCTGCATTAGCCGTGTATTTATTTGTAATACGGGGTCATTAACATGATAGGAGATTTAGTATTACTAAAAGGTACTATGGAGATGCAAACTACACTTGTTTCTATATTAACCGTGTATTTATTTTTAATACGTGTTCATTGACATGCTGATAGAATTAATACTAGTGAAAGACACCATGAAGGTTTCAACTACACTTGTGTCTACATTAAAAGTGCATTTATCTGTCATACGTCGTCATTAATATGCCAGCAGATTCAGTTTTATTAAAAGACATCATGGATGTTTTAACTACACTTCACTCGATATTAACCGTGTATTTATTTGCAATACGTCGTCATTAACATGCCTGTGAAACAGTATATTGAAGGCATAGTTCAGTTGCAGCCTGAGTAAAAACTTTAAGGCCAGTAAAATTTTTGAGAAAATGTAAAATGAAATAAAAAGGGATTAAAATAATATTAATTATTAAAGTTCATTGATAAGAAATAAATGCTATAAACATAATTTGTAAATACATAATTATGAGAAACTTGTGGTTATTTACAAAGTTAGTATTTCTGCCTGAGTAAAAACTTTAAGGCCCCAGTCATTTTTAAAAAATAAATATAATATAATCGTGTAAATTACCATTGCAACTACTAGCTTGTGACAAAGCTGCAATTTTCATATTTGTCATACGTTTCTTCGAAGTAGTGGTGATCTTTGTGAAGATGGCGAAGGGGGTTAACTGATCATGAAAGAGGACAGATCGAAGCTTTGTCTTCAACAGAAATGAGTAGTCGTGCTATTGCGATAAAGATAGGAAGATCAAAGACTGTAGTCAACAATTTTTTAAAATTGAAAGACAATTATGGTAAAAAGAATACTGGGGGAAGACCTAAAGCTTCGTCCTCGCGTGATGAAAGAAGAGTTTGCCAACTTGCATCTACTGGAAAGTACTCAACCAGGAAACTGATTCCGACGACAGGTTAAAAAGTTTGTCAAAAAACGATTTATAACACAATTAGACGGTCTGGAAGGTACATATACAGCAAAATTGACTAAGCCTCAGTTACTGCAGAGACACAAAATAGAGCGTTTGAACTTTGGCCAGAAAGTCATGACCTGGGACAACCAATGGATAGAAATTATTTTTTTCTGACGAAAAAAATGGAATTTGGATGGACCAGATGGCTGGAATTTCTACTGGCATGATATAAGAAATGAAAAAGAAATATTCTCGAAGCGCCAATTAGGTGGAGGTTCTGTCATGACTTGGGGCTGTTTTTCTTACAATGGTGTGGGCTCAATTGCATTCGTTTCAGGTAGAATGAATTCACAAGGATACCAAAATGTCCTAACAAATCATCTTTTGCCAAATGCTGAATGTCTTGCTGGAGAAAATTGGAAATATCAGCAAGACAATGCACCGATCCATTCGAGTAACAGCACAAAAATTGGTTCCAAGTCAACAATGTTGAAACTGTGAAATGGCCAGCTAGATCACCTGACCTCAACCCAATCGAGAACCTTTGGGCTGACTTAGCAAGAAGAGTTTATGTAAATGGGAGACATTTTACATCAACAACAGAGCTGAAATCTACTATCGAAGATGAATGGTATAAAACTGACCCCACCCTTTGTCAAAAACTCGTTTCATCCATGAAAACATGAATATTCGAAGTAATGGCGCCTACACAACCTTCTAAGAAGTTGTAATTTTTTCTTATATGTTATTTTCTATGTTGGCCTTAAAGTTTTTACTCAGGCTCAAATATTCATCTGTGTGTTCTGTAATATTTTCTAATAATAAAATATTTGCAAATTAATTTTCTACTTTTTTTTTTACTTTTATTTAAGCTCAATAATTATCAATCAAATGGTATTTAATTCCTCAGTTTAAATGTTTCCATTTTCTCAAAATGTCTACTGGCCTTAAAGTTTTTACTCAGACTGTAAGTCAATGAAAATCAAAAGTAATATATTGCAATTATATTGCTAAATAATTTGTGTTGTTATTTGTAATTGTTTTGTGTATTATTCTTTGAGCTCAATTATTTCAAGTAATTTTTATTTAGATATCCTACTAACCTCTTATTTCGTATTCAAGTATTTCAGTTTTATAACATCGTTGAAAACTATGTCAATGTTTTTCTTTTAGAAAAAAAATTTCAGTTATATTAAACAAACAAACTTTCATTTACTTCCCCAGTGTTAAAAAAAATATTCATTTCTCTTAAAAAAAAAAAAAAATTGAAAAGCATTATTGTGTCTCTTGCATCAATTTTTTTATCTCATGGCGTGTTTATGGCACTGTTGTTTACATTTACTAAATATAAAGCCAGGATGGTAAAAAAATTTAGGTTTTTAATCCTATATTTCACTTCGTACAGAAAAAAAAATTGTTTAACAAATCTACAGAAAAACATTCCGCAACCAGAAAATCAATCCGAAAAGTATTACATTCGTCTAGGTAAACGAAAAACATTTTCTTCAAACAACAAATCTTCGTCGCTGCATATTTTCAGAATGCTAGCTGGGCTCACTACAATGTGCTGCCGTGTTTTACATGAGCCAATTTACATGAACAAGCGATTTTTTTTTTTTTCAATCGTTTTTCTTGAGTTGCACATTTTCAACATCAAACAGTATTTCAGTCATATCGAAAAATATTCTTCTTCTTTCTTCTTCTTCTTTTAAAAAGAGTATTTTTTTATTTTATTTTTTTGCATCCTTTCTTTCAGCAATTCTTATAACTTTTTCACTCAGCGGAGCTTTTTGTATCTCATGTTTCCAGAGACGACACAAAAAGAATTATTGAGAGGAAATGCAGTAAAGGGTTATTCGTATTTTCTGCGCGTATTATTTTTATTTCGGGCCTGATGGCCGAGGGATTCAGCGCACTGGCACTCGGTGCCACGGGTTTCGAGTTCAAGTCCCGAAGATACATGGACGTTTGTAGTGGAGTTTTTACATGGAGTATATATGGACGGTTGTAGGGAGTTTGCACATGGAGTATATATGGACGTTTGTAGCGTTTCATAATCCACTGTATACAATTGGTCCTGGTGTAATATGACTGTAGAGCATTGAGTGTAGGGCTGTCAACCCCACTCCGTAAGAAAAACAGTTCCTGTTTCGGAATCTGCCAGTAGGTAAACGGTCTCGACCCATCATGCGGCTATTGCGCATTTGAAGAAGAATCTTATGTTTGCACAAAACTACAAACTAGACTTTCTGTTAAAAACTATTTTGTCTAGTTAAAATAAGTTCCACATTAGCTAAGATAAAATATTCAATAATCATTTTGAAATTTCTGAGTAAAAAAAGACAAATCTCATTTTTAATTTACGTCCATACCAGTTAATCTTCTAATTTTGGATTATGAAAACTGGCAAATGGCATAAATTTAAAAGAAGCATTTTAAATATAACATTATTGTAAAAACTAATACTTCAAAATTTTTGCAATTCATTAATTTTTACTTAATCTCGAATAAATAAATTTACAAGGTGGTATAATTTATATTTCTAGGGTACTTTAATATAGAATTCTTTAATAAATAAACATTATTTATTGTAATTTAAATGCATAAAACCAAAATGGGAGAAATGTTTTCAAATTCGTTTGGTAAACTTGCTTTTTACATTATTAAAATTTAAATGCATAAAACAAAAATGGGAGTGATGTTTTCAAATTTGTTTGGTCAACTTGTTTACATTGTTAATTTTTAAAACACTATTTATTATAACATACAACAAAAATGAGAGAAATATTTTCGAATTCGATTGGCCAACTTGCTTACAATATAAAATATCAAAACAATTTTTTATTATAATTTATATATTCACAAAACAAAATTGGGAGAAAAGTGCTCAAATACGTTTGGTCAACTTGTTTACATTGTAAATTATAACATAATATTTACAATAATTTAAATCATACAACAGAAATGGCAGAAATGTGTTCTCATTCTATTCGTAAACTTGTTTACGTTGTTAGTTAATAAAACATTAATTATTATATTTTAAGTGCGTACAACAAAAATGGGAAAATGGTTTTAAATTTGCTTGGTCAACTTGTTTACATTATTAATTATTAAAACATTATTTATTATAATTTAAATACAACCAGCAAAATGGGAGAAAGGTTTCTAAATTCGATTGATCAAATTGTTTTGTTAATTATTAATAATTATCTGCTGATAGATGTAATAATTTAACATTATTAATTATCAGTTAATGGTTACAATATATAAATCCCTTAACAGATATGTATTATATATATCAATAAATTTTTCTAACGATATTAATAAAATTTTTATTTTAAATTTCACAGAGCTGTCCTATTTCTATAACTATTTATTTATAGGATATTTTAACAATTTTTATTATGTAATTATTATGCACAAACTCGTGCAAGTTATACTACACATTTGCAATAGTATGTTGAAGACTGAAATGCAATAATGATATATATATTTGCAATATAATATTAAATAGTATATTCAGTTAAGTCAATAGAAAACAAAAAGATTTTACGGCATAATGATTGTAATGTATATCGATAAATATTTTGAATAGCTAATTGTAATTGTTTTGTGTGTTACTCTTTAAACTCAATTATTTCTAGAAATAGTTTTATTTTCAGATATTATACTTCTTTTTTAATTCGAGTACAAGTATTTCAGTTTTTATAACATCGTCATAAAATATATCAATGTTTTCTTTCAGAAAAAAATTTCAGTTATATTAAACAAACAAACTTTCATTTACTGTCCCAGTGTTAAAAGTAAAATATTCATTTTCTCCTCAAAAAAAAAATTTGCAAAGCATTAGTGTGTCTCTTGCGTCATTTTTTTTTTTTTTTTTTATCTCATGGCGTGTTTATGCTACTGTTGTATACATTTACTAAATATAATGCCAGGATAGAAAAAAAATTGTAGGTTTTTAATCCTATACTTCAGTCCGTACAGAAAAAATCGTTTGACAATCCTACAGAAAAAAATTCCACAACCAGAAAATCAATTCGAAAGTATTACATTCGGCTAGATAAACGAAAAAACTTTTATGATTAACAACAGAATTTTAATCTTCGTCGCTGTATATTTTCAAGAATGATAGTGGGTTCAATTACAATGTGCTGCCGTGTTTTACATGAGACAATTTACATAAATAAGCGATTTTTTTTTTTCAATCATTTGTTCTTGAGTTGCACATTTTTCTACGTCAAAGTGTATTTCAGTCATATCGAAAAATATTCTTCTTCTTCTTCCTCTTTTAAAAGGTGGTTTTTTTTTTTTTTTTTTTTTTTTTTTTTAATCTTTTCTTTCAGCGATTCTTTTAACTTTTTCACTCAGCTGAGCTTTTGTATCTCATTTTCTTGGACGAAAAAAAAAGGAACAGAAATAAAGGATTATTCGTATTTCCTGCGCGTATGTATCCTCGTTTTCCTGAATAATCTATCACGCATAATCCTTTTTCGCAACCATTTTGTCCATCCGGAATTTATTGCGAAAAGTGGTTGCCAGATCCCCAGCGACAAACAAAGTTGATTCCAGTCCGTCTGACCATTTGCCTTTTTTTCTTCTTCTTCTTCTTCCTTTTAAATGGATCTTTAATCTCCACCGATCGTTCTCATGCTATTTTTCTCCCGTTTTCTTTCCATTTTGTGCCCCTTTTCTCTATCTTTATTGTGACTTTTCCGGGGTTCAAGGGGGAAAACGACGAAGCGAAAAACATGAACCGCGATTCATGTTCCAAACATGAATCGCGGTGAGTAAAAATCACTATTTGCATGTAATATAAAGATCCCCAACACTATTTATCTGTTATCAAATTTGAGTGCTAGGCTTTTTTGTGTACTTGTTAAAGAATATGCATTCCCTCTCCTGTGAACGAAATGATATAACTCTTCTCGTGGGGGAAAAATGCTACATTAATAAAACATTATTTATTATAATTTAAATGCATACAACAAAAATGGGATAAATATTTTCAAATTTGTTTGTTCAATTTATTTACATTGTTAATTATAGTTATTAACTATCTATTGGTAGATGTATTAATTTAACATGATTATTTATACACTAATAATGGATATAATTTATATCTTTTAATAGATATGTAATTGATAAATTGAGAAATTTCCTATAACAATATTTTTATATTCAAATTTTATTTGAAATTTCATAGAGCTTCTGTCTTTATCTAACTATTTGATTACAGCATATTTTAAGAATTTCTATTATGTCATTACTGTACACAAAATCGCGTAAGTTCTATTACATAATTGATTCAGTGCATTCAATAAAAATATTATGGTTTGATATACATTGATAAATATTTTATGTAGTTAATTGTAGTTTTTTTGTTCTTCTTTAAGCTCAATTATTTCTAGACGTTATATATATTTAGATATTGCACTTACCTCTTATTTCGTGCAAAAGCATTTCAGTTATTATAACATCGTTTCAAAATATACCAATGTTTTTCTTTTGGAAGAAATTTTCAGTTATATTAAACAAACAAACTTTCATTCACTTCCCCAGTGTTAAAAATTATATATTCATTTTCTCTACAAAAAAAATCCAAAGCGTTATTGTGTCTCTAGAGTCAATTTTTTTTTATCTAATGTCGTGTTTATGCTACTGTTTTTACATTTACTAAATATATTGCCAGGATTGAGAAAAAAAAAAGGTTTGTCCGTACAGAAAAAGTTTGACAAATAACAAACCAGAAAATCAATACTTCAGTCCGTTCAGTCCGTACAAAAAACTCGTTTCACTAACCTACACATATCTTTCCCCAACCAGAAAATTCCGAAAAATTCCCCAACCAGAAAATCAATCCGAAAGTATTACATTCGGCTAGGTAAAAAAAAAAAAACTTTTATGATTAACAAAAGAATTTTAATCTTCGTCGCTGTATATTTTCAAGAATGCTAGCGGGCTCAATTACAATGTGCTGTCGTGTTTTACATGAGCCAATTTACATAAACAGGTGATTTTTTTCAATCGTTTGTTCTTCAGTTGCACATTTTACTACGTTAAAGAGTATTTCAGTCATATCGAAAAAATATTCTTCTTCTTTTAAAAAGGGTTTTTTTTTTTTGTTGTTGTTATTTTTTTCATCCATTCTTTCAGCGATTCTTTTAACTTTTTCACACAACTGAGCTTTTGTATCTCATTTTCCTGGAAGACAAAACAAAAAATTATTGAGAGGAAAAGAAATAAAGGATTATTCGTATTTCCTGCGCGTATCTATCCTCTTTTTCCTGAATAATCTATCACGCATAATCCTTTTTCGCAACCGTTTTTGTCCATCCGGAATTTATATCGGGAGCGGTTGCCAGATCCCCGGCGACAAACAAAGTCGATTTTAGTCGTTTGGCCTTTTGCCTTTTTTTTTTTTTTTTTTTTTTTCGTCTTCTGACTTTTAAATGCAATTTTAATCTCCACCGATCGTTCCCATGCTGTTTTTCTCCCGTTTTCTTTCCATTTTATGTCCTTTTTCTCTCTCTTTATTGTGACCCTTCCGGGGTGCATGGGGGAAAACAACGAAGCGAAAATGAATTCGAAATGCTCAAACATGAATCGACGGTGAGTGAAACTCGTTCCGTGTTCCGTAATGGAGGACCTTCACCCATTTCGGTTTTCTGTCCCGCAGTTCTGGTGATCTATTCTTTTTTCTGAAATGCAGTTGCTCGAACTGGAAGGGAATGATGGAAATTGGCTGCATACACTTTGGTTATGACCTCATCTATTTCTTAAAATGTATTGATAACTGCATTTTCCCTAAAGATATAAGCAATACATAAAACAGAATGAAATTAATGTTATGGGAATTTTACTTTAGTAAATTTTTATTTGGGACCTGACGGCCAAGTGATTAATTACTTTATAAAAGTTTATTTTTATTCTTCCATTTAAATGTCTGCTGTTATGGCCTAATTTTTTGATATATATATTTTTTTCATTTATTAACTTTTTTTTTTTTACAGTGAATAAAGATCAATTACTTCTAATTATTGCATTTCCATATAACACAAATATTGATGTGAAATTATAAATAGGACCTATTGAAAAACTATCTCGGCTAGTTAAAATAAGTTCCACATTATCTAAGATAAAATATTCAATAATCATTTTGAAATTTAGGAAAAAAAAAAAGACAAATTACGTTTTAATTCACATCCATACCAATTTATCCTCAAATTATGGATCGTGAAAAATAGCAAATAGCAGAAATTTTAAAGAAGCACTTAAAATTTAATATGAAAGTTGAGGACTAATGCTTTAAAACTTTCACATGAATAAATTTAAATGAGAATAATAAATATAAATGTTAAATATTAATTACTTTTAAAGGCATTGCATATAATATTTCATTATAATCATTAATAAATAATACATGAAAGCTGTTTTTGAGATTTTAAATTTGTTTAATCGTGTTCTGATCACAATGTCCCAGCAATTCATTAATTTTCTTAATTTCAAATAAATAAAGCAGATATTAAATATATCTACACAGTGGTATATTTTATATTTCTAGGATACTTTAATACAAATTCTTTAACTAATAAAAATTTTTATTATAATTAAAATACATACAACAAAAATCAAAGGAGTTTACATTTTTAATATTAAAAATATTTTTATAAAATTCGTTTGGTCAACTTGTTTGTTTTGTTAATTATTAAAGCATTACTTATTATAATTTAAATATATATAAATATGTATTTTCAAATTCGTTTGACCAACATGTTTACATTGTTAAATATTAAAAGATTATTTATTATAATTTCAATTCATACAACAAAATTAGGAGAAATGTTTTCAAAATCGATTAGTCAATTTGTTTGCATTGTTATTTAATGAAATGGTATTTATTATAAATTATATACATACAACAAACATTGTAAAAAATGTTTCCAAATTTATTTGGTCAATTTGTTTACATTGTTAATTAAAAACATTTTTATTATAATTTAAATACATAAAACAAAATTGTAAGAAATATTTTTAAATTCGTTTGGTCAACCTGTATACTTGGTTAATTATTAAAACATTATTTATTATGCTTAAAATGCACACTATAAAAATGAGAGAAATGTATTCTCATTCGATTGGTCAACTTTTTTTACATTGTTAATTATAATGAATAATTGTCTATTTATCTATATTTATATAGTGATAAATTATTTTAACATTATTAATTTTCAGATGGCATATAGCATCGATAGAACTGATATATAAACAGTGCATTTTCCTAAGCTTTCATTTCTGTTCAAGTTATTATAGAAGGTTTTCTTTATATAACGATTTATTTACAGAGGACGGAATGTTTTAATAATGGGTCATGCATTTCGGAAATCGTTATTATTCCCAAAATCGTGTCAAAAGTGTGCCTATAAGTATGACATTTCAATATAACATCCCTTCAATATACAGTGGTATATGTATAACGAAGATATAAACGTCTCCATCAATTAAATAAAAACATTTATGGCATAATGATTCAAATCAATTAATAAACATTTTGTGTCGTTAACTGGAGTTGTTATGTTGATACTTTAAGATAATTTATTTCTGGACATAGTTTTATATTCAGATATTACCGTCATTTCTTAGTTTCCTTTTCTATAACATCGTTGCAAAATATATCAATGTTTTTCTTTTAGATGAAAAAATGGCCTGGTCCGATAGTCACGATTTCAGTTACTTCCCAGAGCTGATGGTAGGGTAAAAAAGTGTTTTCAGACCCCAGAAGCCATGGACCCAAACTGTCAGCAAGGCACTATTCAATCTTTGAGCCATTTTTTTTTGGTGTGGGCTGTTTTTATGCCACTGGACTTGGTTTCTAAATATAATGACTGGACCGAAATTGAAAATTGTATGTTTTTGTATCCTATATTTCAGTCCGTACCCAAAAAAATTTTATGGATGACAATGCGCCATTCCACAACCAGAAAATCAATTCGCGAAAGTTTGAACATTCGGACCATTCAACGAAAAAAAAACTTTTATGATTAACATCGAATTTTAATCGAGAGGTCTTTGTATATTTTCAAGAATGCCAGCAGTCTTTGACAATGTACTGGCCGTCTATTCGATGACGCAATTTAAATAAACAAGCGATTTTTTTTTTTACCTCAAACGTTTACTTCTTGAGTTCCATTTTTATACGTCGAGTAATTCAGTCATATCGCCGAAGAAATATTCTTCACTTCGTTTAAAAGGCTTTTTTTTTTTTATTACTTTTTATTTATTTATTTATTTATTTATTTATTTATTTTTATTTTTATTTTTATTTTTTATTTTATTTATTTATTTTTTTTTTTTTTTTTATTTAAAAACATTTTCTTTCAGCGATTCTTTTAAAATTTAGAATATCCTTCTTTTGTATCTATTTATTTGAACGAAAAAAAAAAAAGGAATTTTATTATTTCTGTTATTTCCTGCGCGTATCTATCCAAAATCTTCCTGAATAATCTATCACGTATTAATCCTTTTTCATAACCGTTTTGTCCATCCGTAATTTATCGATATAAAGCGGTTGCCATCAATTAGCGATAAAAAAAGTCGATTCTAGACGTTCGGCCTTTTGCATTTTTTTTAACTGCAATTGTTATGTGTGTTACTCTTTTTAAATTATTTCTGGACATCGTTTATATGCTATTTTTTACAGTTTTCTTATTTCAGTTTTATAACATCTTGCAAAATATATCAATTTTTTCTTTTACCGGAAAAATTTCTGGTAATAAACGAAGAAGCGAAACTTTCATTTACTTCGAAGTGTTGAGTAAAATATTCGTTCCGTGTTCCGTAATTTGGAGGACCTTCGCCTATCTTTTGGTTTCATGTCTCGTAGTACTGGCCACTATTGTTTTTTTACTAAATATAATGCCAGGAGGGAAAGATGGAAAAAAAAATTGTATGTTTTCGTATCCTATATTTAAGATGTACAGAAAAATACGTTTGACAATCCCTGAAAAAAATTCCACAACCATAAACAAAATGAACATTCCTGTTATGGGAATTTTAAAAATAAATTTTTTGATTGCAAAAAGAATTTTAATCTTCAATCTACTGTATTTTAAAATAAATATAATAACCATAACTGTCCGTGTTTTCTAGAGCAATTAACGACTTCAAGAAGAGAGCATTTTTTTTTTTTTTTTCAAGTTCGTTTGTTCATTTTACATTTTTTTTACAATCATTATGTAATTCATCATTTATGGTGAAATCCCTATTCTTCACTTCTTCTTTATAAAGGGCAGATTTTTTTTAATTTCATTTTTTAGCCATGATTCTTTCAAATTCTTTTATCTTTTTTGAGTCAGCTGAGCTTTTGTATCTCATTAGTACAAATCACGCAAAAAAAATATCCACAACAATGTTTATTGGTGTATTTCCTGTGCGTAGTTTGTTGTTCTTACTTTCTGAAGAATATACATTCCTCTCTCCTGGGAGCGTTTTTCCATCCGTAATTTATCACAAATGTTTTCAGATCCCCAGCGACAAACAAAGTCGATTCTAATCGTTCGGCTTTTTGCCTTTTTTTTTTTTTTTTTCTTTCTGCCTTTTAAATGGATCTTTAATCTCCACCGATCGTTCCATGCTATTTTCTCCGTTTTCTTCCATTTTATTTCTTTTTCTCTATCTTTATTGTGGCCCTTACCAGGGGTGCACTGGGGGAAAACGACGAAGCGAAAACAAATTTGAAATGTTCGAAACATTAATCGACGGTGAGTGAAACTCGTTCCGTGTTCCGTAATGGAAGACCTTCGCCTATTTCGGTTTTCTGTCCTTAGTTCTGGTGATCTATTCTTCTTTTTCTGAAATGCCATTGCTCGAACTGGAAGGGGAAGATGGAAAATGGCGCGCACATACTTTGGTTATGACCTCATCTATTTCTTAAGATGTATTGTTACTGCATTTTCTCTGAAGATATAAGCAATATACAAAACAGAATGAAATTCATGTTATGAGAATTTTATTTTATTAGATTTTTTTTGGGATATAAAAGTAGAATTTTATTTCAATCTACTTAATTTTAATGTAAACATAACAAATCTAACGTCTCGGTCTATACTAGACCTAAATAGGAAATTTAGGCCTGTTCAGTCATTTTCAGAAAAGGGAAACAACGTTTCTTGTCGACTCGCCGCAGAATTCTTTTTTTTTTTTTTCTCCATGAACTTCCCTTTAACAAAATCCATCAAGGGGGTGGGTGTCAGTTTTCATTTCTTATTTGAGTAGACACTCTCTGCTAGTGGTCTATCATCAATTGCAATGCAACAAATCACGGTGTAATCCATATTCGATCTGTAATTGTTTCAACCTGTGAAGGTTGCACAGACAATCGCTAATTTCATGAGATCTCATTATCCATGGCCCTGAATATCTAATATCAGATTTGAGCGACAGGTTGTTCTCATTAGTACAAAACACTTATTGCATGTAATATAACTATCCCACAATACTATTTATCTGCTGTCAAATTTGATTGATAATTTGTTGTTGTGTACTTGTTAAAGAATATGCATTCCTCTCTCCTGTGAACGAAATGACATAAAATCTATCGTGGGAAAAATGCTAAATTTCTAAAAGATTATTTAATATAAATTAAATGCATACACAAAAATGGGATGAAAAATTTGTTTGGTCATTATTTAATCGTTAATTATTAAAACATTATTAATTATAATTTAAATACATAAACAAAAATGTTAGAACTGTTTTCAAATCCATTTGATCAATTTTTAATATTTTAATTATAGTTAATAACTAACTACTGGTAGATGTATTAATTTAAATTGTTATTTATACACTAATGGATATAATATATGTCTTTTAATAGAGATGTAATTTATAAATTAAGAAATTTCCTATAGCAAATTAATAAAATTTTTATTTCAAATTTAATAGAGCTTCCGTCTTTATATAACTGTTTTTTACAGGATATTTTAAGAATTTCTACTATGTCCTTATTCTGAACAAAATAGTGTAAGTTATATTACATATTTGCCATAGTATATTAAAGATATAGTTCAGCAATGAAAAACAAAAAGATTTTTAGTATAATTATTGTAATACATATTGATAAATATTTTGTGCATTTAATTTCAAATTATAGTTATTTCATATTTGCAATAATATATAATTCAGTTCAGACAATGAAATAATAAGAATTTATACTATAATGATTGTAATATATATTGAAAAATAGTTTGTGTAATTAATTACATATTGTAGCTAATACATATTTGTAATAATATATAGTTCAATTCCGTCAAAGAAATAATAAAATTTTCTGGTATAATGACTGTAATATATATTGATAAATATGTTCTGTAGTTAATTGTAGTTGTTTGCGTGTTACTCTTTAAGCACAATTATTTCAAAACGTAGTTTTTATTTAGATCTTACACTAACTTCTTATTTCGTGCATAAGTATTTCAGTTTTTATAACATCGTTGCAAAATAAATCAATGTTTTTCTTTTGAAAAAAATTTCACCTATATTAAACAAACAAACTTTCGTTTATTTCCCCGATGTTAAAAGTAATATATTCATTTTGTCTTCCAAAAAAATTTTGCAAATCATTATTGTGTCACTTGATCATTTTTTTATCTCGTGGCCTGTTTATGCTGTTGTTGTTTACATTTACTACATATAATGCCAAGATACAAAGAATATAGATTTTTAATCCTACATTTCAGTCTGTACAGAAAAAAAACGTTTGACAAAAATTCCGCAACCACAAAATCAATCCAAAAGTATTACATTCGGATCGGTAAACGAAAAAAATTTTTACGAGGAATAAAAGAATTTTAATCTTCGTCACTGTATATTTTCAAGAATGTTAGCTGGCTCAATTACAATGTACTGCCGTGTTTTACATGAGCCAATTTACATAAACAAGCGATTTTTTTTTTCAATCGTTTGTTGCACATTTTTCTACGTCAAAGAGTATTTCAGTCATATCGAAAAATATTCTTCTCTTTCTACTTCTTTTAAAAGGTTTTTTATTTTTTTTTTTTTTTGCATCTCATCTTTCAGCGATTCTTTTAACTTTTTCACTCATCTGAGCTTTTGTATCTCATTTTTCCTGGAGACGAAAAAAACTATTGAGAAGAAAAGAAATAAAGGATTATTAGTATCTCCTGCGCGTATCTATCCTCTTTTTCCTGAATAATCTATCACGCATAATCCTTTTCCGCAACCGTTTTGTCCCTCCGGAATTTATCGCGGAGAGCTGTTGCCAGATCCCCAGCTACAAACAAAGTCGATTCTAGCCGTTTGGCCTCTTGCCTTTTTTTTTTTTTCTTCTTCTTCTGCCTATTAAATGGATCTTTAATCTCTACCGATGCTCCCATGCTATTTTTCTCCCGTTTTCTTTTCCATTTTATGTCTTTTTTCTCTATCTTTATTGTGACCCTTCCAGGGGTGCACGGGGGAAAAATGACAAAGCGAAAACAAATTCGAAATGTTCCAAACACGAATCGACGGTGAGTGAAACTCGTTCCGTGTTCCGTAATGGAGGACCTTCCCCTATTTTGGTTTTTGTCCCGTAGTTCTTGTGATCTATTCTTCTTTGTTCTGAAATGCCGTTGCTCGAACTGGAAGGGGAAGATGGAAAATGGCGCGCATATACTTTGGTTATGACCTCATCTGTTTCTTAAGATGTATTGATATTGCATTTTCCCTGAAGATATAAGCGAGATTCCCTGAAGATATAACTTTGATGACGTTAAAAGTAATATATTCATTTTGTCTTCCAAAAATTTTGCAGATTATTATTGTATCTCTTGCGTCATTTTTTTTATGCTGTTGTTGTTTACATTTACTAAATATAATGCCAAGATACAAAAAAATATAGATTTTTTTATCCTATATTTCAGTCCGTACAGAAACAAAATCGTTTGACAAAAATTCCGCAACCACAAAATCAATCCGAACATTATTACATTCGGCTAGGTAAACGAAAACCTTTTTATGAAGAATAAAAAGAATTTTAATCTTCGTCACTGTATATTTTCAAGAATGCTAGAAGGGATCAACTACAATGAGATATGAAACAGAATTCAATTCATGTTATGGGAATTTTACTTTAGTAGAATTTTATTTATATAAAAACAGAATTTTATTTCAAGCTACTTAATTAAATATAACAGGTGTAACGCCTCGGACTATAACTGCTTCAAGAAGAAGGTCACTTTCAGGTTCATGGAACATTTAATTTTTTATTTATATGTAAAGCCCATCATCTCAGCCCATGGTCTATCACCCATCACGATCCAACAAATCATGGTGTAGTCCATATTCCCTCTGTAATTCTTTCAACCCTTGAAGGTCACACAGATATTAGCTAATTTTATATGGTCTCATTATCTAGGATACTGAATATCTGCTATCATATTTCAGTGACAAGTTGTTCTTATTAGTACAAAACATCAAATTGCATGAACATGAATACAGCAACCTTTTAATACTGCTTATCTGCTGTCAAATTTTAGTGATAGGTCGTTGTTGTGTACTTGTTAAAGAATATACATTCCTCTCTCCTGGGAACGAAATGATATAACTCTTCCAGTTTGAAAATTGCTATACAAGTTGTATCTTAATCTGGTATTGAATATTATTTTTATTAGAATATTCCATTAGAAAATGCTACATAATTTAAACATTATTTATTATAATTTAAATGCATACAACAGAAATAAGAGAAATGATTTCAAATTTTTGGTAAACTAGTATACGTTGTTAATTATTATTAATAATTATCAACTAATTATCAATACTAATTTAACATTATTAATTATCTAGTAATGGATATAATATGTATCTTTTAATAGATATGTTGATATATTAAGAAATTTAATATAACTATATTAAAAATTTTTTTAATTTAATAGAATTTCTGACTTTATATAACAGTTTATTTACAGGGCATATTTGGGATATCTATTACGTCATTTTTATGTCAGTTTAGTCAATAAAAAATAATAAAATTTTATGGTATAATATATATTGATAAATATATTGTGTAGTCAGTTGTAGTTATTTCTAGTGTTCTTCTTTAAGCTCAATTATTTCTAGATATGGTTTTTAAATTTAGAAATTACGTTAACCTCTTATTTCGTGCTCAGTAATTCAATTTCTATAACATCGTTGCAAAATAACTCAATGTTTTTCTCTTGGAAAAAAATCTCAGTTATATTAAACAAATAAACTTGAGTAAAATATTCATTTTCTCTTCGAAAAAAAAATTTGCAAAGCATTATTGTGTCTCTGGCGTCCCTTTTTTTTTTTTTTATCTCAAGGCGTGTTTATGCTACTGTTGTTTGCATTTATTAAATATAATGCCAGGATGGAAAAATTGAAGATTTTTAATCCTATATTTCAGTCCGTACAGAAAAAAATCGTTTGACAAACCTACACAAAAAAAAATTCTACAATTTTCTCATTAGAACAAAACTATAATTGCATGTAATATAAATATCCACAACACTGTTTATATGCTGTCAAATTTAAATGATAAGTTGTTTTTGTACTTGTTAAAGAATATACATTCCTCTTTCCTGGAAACGAAATGATATAACTCCTCTCGTGGAAAAAATTCTACATTATTAAAGCATTATTTATTATGACTTGAATACATACAACAAAAAGATCAGAATTTTTTTCAAAATCCTTTTGATCAACTTATTTTATGGTTAGTTTGATTAGTTAACATCTTCAAATTTCAAATTTATATTATTTAATATTTCAAATTTATACTTATTTTCAAATTTAATAGATAATAGTTTCGAAATTTATATATAGCTGTTTAATTTGGTGACATTTAAGAATATCTATTACGTCATTATTATGACACAAAAAATCATATAAGTTATATTACATATTTGCAACAGTATATTGAAGACATAGTTCAGCAATGAAAAACAAAAAGATTTTATGGTATAATGACTGTAATATATATTGATAAATATGTTCTGTAGTTAATTGTAGTTGTTTTCGTATTTACTCTTTAAGCACAATTATTTCGAAACGTAGTTTTTAGTTAGATCTTACACTAACTTCTTATTTCGTGCACAAGTATTTCAGTTTTATAACATCGTTGCAAAATAAATCAATGTTTTTCTTTTGGAAAAAAATTTCACCTATATTAAACAAACAAACTATCATTTACTTCCCCGATGTTAAAAGTAATATATTCATTTTGTCTTCCAAAAAATTTTGCAAATCATTATTGTGTCTCTTTGCGTCATTTTTATCTCGTGGCCTGTTTACGCTGTTGTTGCTTACATTTACTAAATATAATGCCAAGATACAAAAATATAGATTTTTAATCCTATATTTCAGTCCATTACAAAAAAATTGTTTGACAAAAATTCGCAAACCACAAAATCAATCGAAAGTATTACATTCGGCTAGGTAAACGAAAAACCTTTTTATGAAGGAATAAAAAAGAATTTTAATCTTCGTCACTGTATATTTTCAAGAATGCTAGCGGGCTCAATTACAATGTACTGTCGTATTTTTATATGAAACCAATTTAAATTTTTTCACGTCAAAGTGTAAAAATAAGAATATTTTCGATATGACTGAAAGTCATATCGAAAAAATATTCTTATTCTTATTCTTTAAAAGGTTTTTTTTTATTTTATTTTTTGCATCTCTTCTTTCAGCGATTCTTTTAACTTTTTTTCACTCAGCTGAGCTTTTTATCTCATTTTTCCTGGAGACGAAAAAAAAAAAATTATTGAGAGGAAAAGAAAAAAGGATTATTAGTATTTCCTGAGGGTATCTATCCTTTTTTTCCTGAATAATCTATCATAATCCTTTTCCACAACCGTTTTGTCCCTCGGAATTTATCGCGGAGAGCTGCTGCCAGATCCCCAGCGACAAACAAAGTCGATTCTAGTCGTTTGGCCTTTTGCCTCTTTTTTTTTAATCTTCTGTCTTTTAAATGGATCTTTAATCTCCACCGATCGTTCCCACGCTATTTTTCTCCCGTTTTTCTTTTTCCATTTTTATGGCCTTTTTTCTCTATCTTTATTGTGACGCTTCCGGGGTGCACGGGAGAACGACGAAGCGAAAACAAAATTTGAAATGTTCCAGACATGAATCGACGGTGAGTGAAACTCGTTCCGTGTTCCGTAATGGAGGACCTTCTTCTGCCTATTTCGGTTTTCTGTCCGTAGTTCTGGTGATCTATTCTTCTTTCCTTGGTATGACATTGCTCGAATTGGAAGGGGAAGATGGAAAATGGCGCGCATGTGCTTTTAGTTTACGACCTCATCTATTTCTTAAGATGTGTTGATGCTGCATTTTCCCTGAAGATATAAGCATATATAAAAGAAAGAATGAAATTGAATTTTTATTTCAATATTTAATTTTAAAATAAACACTACAAATGTAACATCTCGAGCTTCTATGGTGGCAGACCAACCTATTACCAGCTTTCGGATTGTATGGACACTTTACCCCAATTTTTATTTACACAAAGCATTATATATATGAACAGAACTCTGGGTTTATACAAGTTAACATTTTCAAAATTATGAATATTTAAGATTTAAATTTGATTCACAAATACAGTTCCTCCAAATGGAGACTTTCAGAGTTTACGAGTCTAAGACAATCTAGTCCTCCCGGTCTGGGAGGTGTTAAGTTATCACACGGCGTGATACACAGAATCCATAAGGGGATCACTTTGTATACAAGTGGAATTTCCAGCCTGATCAGACACTTCAGAGAATTGGGAGAAATGTTTTAAAATTCTATTATTCAATGCTATTTTTGATAGTATAGTAATTTAACATTACTATATCTACTAATGGATATGTAATAGATATATTAAATTTTTTGTAACAATATGAAGAAAATTTTTATTTTAAATTTCATAGAGCTTCCGATCGTCCTACGTCGTTGGTTTTTGACACTATAACTACACAATGTAATATTTTATATTTTGAAATGTCATTTTAAATAATACTAATGTCATTATTATACTCAATGTGTCAGTTATATCACATATTTTGCAAAATGTATATTGAAGATCTAGTTAAATTCAATCTATGAAATAATAACATTTTTTATTGTATAATGACTGTAACATATTATTGATATAAGCATTGTTGTATATTTAATTCTAGTTATTTTGAGTGTTGCTCTTTAAGCTCAATTTTTTAGACATTTTTATATTCAGATATTACAGTCATTTCTTATTTCAGGCACAACTATTTCAGTTTTATAACACCGTTGCCAAAATATATCAATGTTTTTGTTTTAAAAGAAAACGTTTCAGTATTATTAAACAATCAAACTTTCATTTACTTTCCCAGTAGAGTAAAATATTCATTTCTCTAAAAAAAAAATTTGCAGAAACTATTGTGATCTCTTGTGACATTTTTTATCTATGGCGTGTTTATGCTAATGTTGTTTTTACATCTACTAAATATAATACCAGGATGAAGGAAAAAATTGTAAGTTGTTAATCCTATATTGCAGTCCATACAAAAGAGAGAAAAAGGGCAGGTCCATTTCCCTCTTACCTACAACGATTCCATCTCAGGGACACAAGTTATTGAGATGTGGGTGATTGATCCTTCTTTACCTTTGCTACCTCCTGCCCATTTACTTTATCATATGTGAAGAGAATCTTTAAGAGGAGGCTCTTACTATTCAATGGAAGTCAACATCTTAAAAAGCAAGGGTTACGACTCAAATCCGAAATATGATAAACTTTATTTCTGAAAATCAAGCAATTATCCTGGACTAAGTATCAAACAATCTTTTTGTATACAAATCTCTAAACAATTTTAGTAACAGACTTCCTTTTTATTTATTTATTTCTTACTCTGCACCTGTGCGTTTTTGAATGTATTTATAAACAGAGTAATCCTGCTTTATAAAACAATTGACATGTGTTTACTCATCTTGTGTGTATTTCTTATAGTTTTGGCTTCTTACAAAGGTCCAGTGTGCGTGTATGATACTTTTAATGTAATAATGTATAATGTGTTTAGTGTGTACTTTATGTTTAGAAAAGCAGTTTTACAAATGAGTTTTTAAAATGATGCGAGTGTATGCATATATATATGTTGGAATATTTAGGGTGAAATTCGCTGTTTAAAAAATGCATGGTTTGTGTAGTATGCTTGAAGTAAATTGGCTTTTTATAAAATAAATCTTTGCTTGTGTATATGTTTAGGGTAACATAAATAGCAGCATGTTATTATGTTTTGCTATATTTAAAGTGATTTGTTTTACAAAAACGATTGCTCTGTATTATGTCTGTATCAAAAGGAAATTTTGTGATTATAATGTATACTGATTTGAAGGTGGGAGCATGAGCGTATTTCACGAGCACACTAAAGATTTGAAACAACTCGTTTTCTATTTCATTTAGACTCCAAATTGCACAATTAAAAATCTTTATGTGAATACCATTTTCAGTTATATACCTCGCATATTATCTCTTATGTAATATCTCCTGCTTTCTATTACCCTTTACTACAATTTTGCAAAGATTTCTTCTACCATCATTTATTTGTTTATTAGCTATTACTGTTTTTCTAATTTTTTATAAAAATTGATTTGATCATCATTTCTCCAGCTCTCTGATTTGTATAATATCCTATGTAGTGTTTATTGTATTACATTGCCTTTAATTTTTTCTTTAATATCTTACCTAACGTTTTATATATTTTCAGATTTTCTATTCATCATTTCAATTTTAAGTTTTTAGCCTATTCAGTTCAGAGTTCTTTGTGATTTACCCACTGTTCAACCTGTACCTCAAAAGTGAATCCCCCACCACCACCATCTTGCGTCCATTCATTTCACCCACGCGCATCATTCCCTGCAGAGCTGTATGGGGCAACTCAGCTCTGGGCACAGTGGGTGGGTGGGGGGGTGTGGTGTAGTAGTGAGTCCATACAAAGAAATCGTTTGACAACTTGCTGCGACAAAATCCACAACCAAAATCAATCGAAAATATTACGTAGTATCCAGTGTTGGAGTGACGAAAAGAAACTTTTTTATGGGAACAAAAGAATTTATACCAATCTTTAGTCGCTGTATATTTTCAAAAAAGGGAATGCTATCGGGCTCAATTACAATGCACTGCCGAGTTTACATTGGCAATTTACATAAACGTACGATATTTTCAATAGTTTTCCTTTTCTGCGTCAAAGGGGCATTTCAAGTCATATCGAAAAATGTTCTTCTTTTAAGTTTTTTACTTATTTTGTACCATCTCTTTCTTTCAGCGATTCTTTTAACTTTTTCACTCCAGCTGTGCCGGGCTTTTGTATCTCATTTTCCTGGAACGAAAAAAATTATTGAGAGGAAAAGAAATAAAAGGAGGTTATTTAAGCATTTCCTGCATGTATCTATCTTTTTCCTGAATAATCTATCGAAGAATAAAGCTGACCGTTTTGTCATCCGGGTATGCGAAAAGCGCGGTTGCCAGATCCCGGCAAACAAACAAAGTCGATTCTAGTCGTTTGGCCTTTTTGCCGTTTTTCTTTCTGCCGCTTTTTAAAATGGTCTTTAATCTCCACCGATCGTTCATGCTATTTTCTCCCATTCCACACTTTCATTTACGTCCTTTTCTCTATCTTTATTATGACCCTTCGGGGTGCACGGGGAAGAACGACGAAGCGAAAACAAATTCGGGTTCAAACATACGAATCGACGGTGGAGTGAAACTCAATTCCCGTGTTTCGTAATGGAGGACCTTGCTATTTTGGTTTTCTGTCCCTGCAGTTCTGGTGATCTATTCTTCTTTTTCTCTGAAATGCATTGCTAGAAGTGGAAGGGGAAGATGTTCTGGAAAATGGCGTGCATGTATACTGGTTATGACTCATATCTATTTCTTAAGATTTTAAACCTTTACACCTTCCACTGAAGATATAAGCGTATATAAGGCGGAGATGAAATTCGTGTTGGCTGGGTTTGCTTTAGTGGATTCTGTTTGTATGTTAAAGGCTGATTTTGTTTTCTATCTGAAGATTGATTTTAAAGTGGTCTATGACAAAAATGTAACGCGTCTTGGTCTATAGTTACATAGTGACTGCAAAAAAAGACGCCACTTTCAGGTCCATATGTTACACTGTATTTTTAGCACTAATATGTATAAATATGCTGAGATTTATGATTTAATAAAAATTGATATTTACAAAAAAGGGGAAAATTAAATATTTAAGTTTGATTCACACACATGCAATTTATACAGACGGAGATTTTTGAAGTTCTATTCAATACGGTTCACGAGTAGACAGCGTTGACTATCATTGATTATTACGAAAACACAAGTGTTGGCTCGTTTTGGAAACATGAGTTGAAACTCACATAGGCTGTTCCAGGCTTGCTGTCAGGAGAGAAAAGCAACACTTCAACCTCAGCTGCCCCAAATTTTTTCTTCTCAGGCTCCGTTAAGGAAGATCATCAAGGGGTATCGAGAAGCTCTCATTGCAGTGAACACTTTCACAGACCATGTTCTATCGCAATCACAACGTAACAGCACGATGTGGTTCGCATTCCATCTGTATGAAATGTTTCGACCTGTGAAGTTCTTACGTTGTTTGTTGTTGTTGTTATTGTTTTCGATTGTTCGTTCTTTTCTTACGTTGTTCATTCGTTTT
>BPLR01020035.1:0-21826 GCA_021605095.1 Caerostris extrusa
GTTACGTATTGCTTAATTTAATTAATTAATTTTTTTGTACACTGGTGGACCTTGTGTTTCTTCATAAACAGCTTCCACGTATGGCAATAAAGGAGGGCAATAACTTTCAAGGTATCTATATGTATTTGCATGTGGTACTGAGAAAAACCTGGTAAAACGGCCACAAGTTGCCAATTGTAAAGTAGCATTCACATCATCGAAGCGTCGTGCGGCGAGGCATAAACATTGACCAATCACTAATTTCAGGCGTTGCGCGCTGAGCATTGTGATTGATTGACGCTTCAATGTTCACTGCTCAACGTTTTAGCATGAATGCGGCTTTAATGCGAGATACTTAAGGCTCGTTCACACCAAGGCGTGAGGCGTTGAAGCGTTGACCACTACTAGCCTCACAGCGTCCGCCTGAAATCGGTTGAGTCCCCCCAGGCTTCGAGTTGACCAACTTTCAACTCTCAAATGCTTGCTGCGTCATGTGACTTTGATTGAGCCAATAGTATATTTGCCATCTAGTGAAGTAACTGGAACTTCACTGGGCGTAAAGCGATTTCTGAAGTTTCGAGAGAACGGGTCAAAAAATCTTCTTCCTGCCGCGTGACGCGTCGCCGCCTCACGCCTTGGTGAGAACGAGCTTTAGCGTGAACGCGACTTTAATGCGAGATACTTACACGCACTGTCGCAATCATCATTGAATGTCCTGGTTTCTGAAAAAGCATTTGCTGCGAAGGACACTGCCTGCGTGTTTGATTGGCCCTTTTCTGCACGCCAACTGCGTCCTTGGTGATTCTCAAAACTTATTTGTTCTATTCCACTTTTCCAAGAAAAAAAAATCTCATGATTCTCTAAAATTTGTGGTGTTTTATGCATCTATATATTTACCTACATCTTTATTTATTAAGATGTAGGTAAATATATAGATGCATAAATTTTAAAGATTTTTGTAAAGTAAGTAATCGGCCAAAAATAACATTCGCCTTACACACATAAAATTAAGATACCGAAGAATAATATCAAAACAAAATTCTGAATAATATTAAAAATGATATTATCGCCGATATTAATGAATTGATTATCGGTTCTAATTTTGTCACCAGTATTCTAATCGCAATTTGCTATTTGCAATGTTTTTATTTTTTTATACAAAATTTAAGACCTATGTAAATTTACGTTCTACAATATGAAGAAGGGAATGCAATTAAAAGCTTTGATTATGACACACATAATCCTAATTTTGGATTATGGGCCATAATACAAAAAGGTAGACATTAGCTTATGTGGCCAGAAACGTGAGCCGCCATCTTCGAATCGTTGAAAAATAGTTATCTAATTTTTCTTTCTCTCTCTTTCTTTTATGGATTCACTACCAATGCAGACGGTGACTTGATGTCCAATTGGCTAGCGCTTTGGCCTTTGATACCACAGATTTCAGGTTCGAATCGTGGCGGTGGCATAGATGTTTGTGAGTGGTTCGAATCCACGTTAAATTGTAGGTCCAGGTCTAATTAGCCTAACCTGTGCATAAAAATGAACGTAGAGCGACCAACCAAATCCATGCAGACGAGGCTATTTATCATCCCCCCCCTTCGATTACTCCAATGCTTCCTAGGGCGGTATCGACTACTTTGGGAACCAGTGATTTAAGCTGTTAAATTAGCCGAGGGTAAAGGTAAAATCTCAACGGTACATACTGTGAGAAACTTCAGTAAAAACCACTGAATGATTTGTAAAGTGACTATATGTTATTTTAAATAACGTTGTAATATGTATAATGAATGCAATTTTACTTTATATGAGTTTGTAATTGATATTTCTTCAACTAAAAGAGGATAGGTAATTCCTATAGAAGTTCCAAATGAAGGTGTTACAAATATTTAATATAAAAAGCATTAAAATTGCTGGGAAAACATAGTGTGATTCAAGAGAAAAAACGCGCTTTCAATCAAAACACAAAAGCACTGTATTTTATGCAGCTCAATTATTTTTTTAGAGAAGATCTTAGCAAGCTCAAATAAACAGAAGTATATGTCATGATATTATTCAAGAATGGAAGATAAATTTGATGAAGTAAGATTATGGAATTATGGAAGATAAATTTGTTAAGGAACGGAATTAATTGGGAAGATAAATTTGTTAAGGAACGGAATTATGAAAGATAAATTATTAATGTGGGAAGTGAAATTTTTTTTTAATATAAGTAACGTATTTCAAATTTTTTTTCCTGATTGGAATGCAAAATTGCAGAACAAAAAAAAGTTTCAAAGATGGGATTTTTGAACAAGATCAGAGTTTCGATTTCAGTAAAGAAATTTGTTCTGATCCTCTTTGATCTGCTGCCTGATGGTTGATCATGGTTAATGCAAACGAAAAAAAATGCTGATAAAATATTTTTTTTTAAACAATCACAGGCAATTTTCAGGTTCTGATCTTAATCAAAAAACTTTTTTTCCTGGCAGTGGTAAATAATGTAAAATTATGTTCCATGAGTTAAATATTACAATCTACGGGCGTTAGACTGTAGATCCGATCTAATTAACCCACAGTTATTTTTTTTATTAAATTAGATAAATTATTAATGATTTAAATGGGGGAGATATATATATATATATTATATATATATATATATATATATATATATATATATATTGAAATTTTTTTTTAATATAAAGAAAAAATTAAGTGCTCCGTATTTCTAATATAGATTTTTTTCCTGTATAAAATCCATAATATTTTTATTTAGCAAAATTGCGGAATAAAAAGCTCTTTGCTCGTATTTGCATTTATTTGAGGTTTTCCATATTTTATATTGATGTGATTTTTTAAAAATAATTTTACATGATTCTCTAATGTTGGTAAAACTCAGTAATTTTTTTTAATATATTGTGATGCAATAGAGTTGTTGCTGACTAAAAACTGACTTTTCCATGTCATGACATGACATCTCTTTGACATGATGACTTTCATGTCATGACATCAACATCATGACAAATTATATATATATATATATATATATATATATATATATATATATATATATATATATACGAAAAAAAATGATGATAAAAATGTTTTTTTTTTAAACAAATCAATGATATAATGAGAGAGAGAGAGAGAGAGAGAGAGAGAGAGAGAGAGAGAGAGAGAGAGAGAGAGAGAGAGAGAGAGAGAGAGAGAGAGAGAGAGAGCAAAAGAGAGAAACAATTTTCCAATAGAAAGATATGGCTGATCTTAATCAAAATTTTACTTTTTTTCTACAAAATTTAAAAATAAATAGATTAAGGTAAAAATAATATATAAAATGATATATTCCATTAAAAAATAAAAGAGTTAAATATTACAATTTCACCAGTTAGTTACGGGCGAATTTTCCACGCTGCGAAAGGTCATCCAAAACCTCCTTAAAATCATATAAAATGGTTTACAAAAGAAATTCTAAGAAAAGAAAACTCAGATATTTTGGGGTTTTTACAAACTTTCAAGTGAAAAAGTGGTAGTCACCTGTAGAAGATAACAAAAATTCACTCGTAGAAAACATTTCGTGAGAAAATGGATTTAATTGTAGATATAATGTCTCGGTCTATACTAGACCTATAAAGGCTTTAAGAAGAGGGCCACTTTCAGCTATATATGGAACACTTTAAATTTTATTTACTGTAAGCGTTATTTCTATATACATCTCTATTTGCAATGAAAATAAAATATATATATATTGATATATATAAGGTATATATATATATATATGTTGACCAGATTCGTTAACCACAGAAGATTTTCAGAGTTCTGTAGTTCAACGAATATATATATATAACAGGTCTGAAACAGACCCACTATCAAACGGCGTCATACATGAAAACCACAGGGGACTCACTTTGTAAAACATGGGGAAACCCTGACCTGTTCTGTCTCTTCAGAGAGAGAGAAACTTCCCTTTAGAGAGAAAGTCCATCAAAAGAAGGAGGGAGGAGGGGCACCTTCCCTCACTATTAATGATAGAGAGGTACTAATGATATAATGAGAGAGAGAGAGAGAGAGAGAGAGAGAGAGAGAGAAACACTTTCTCAACCCATGGTCTATCATCAATCACGATGCAACAACTCTCTGTAACTCTATACTTGTCTATACCCATCTGTAATTGTTTCGACCTGTGCAGGTCGCACAGACTATAGATAATTTCATGAGGTCTCATTATCCACGACACTGAATATCTGCTAATCAGATTTGAGTGACAGGTCGTTCTCGTTAGTACAAAACACTTATTGCATGTAATATAACTACCCACAGCACTGCTCTTCTGCCGTCAAATTTGAGTGATAGGCTGTTATTATATAAACAATATACATTCTTCTCTCCTGGTAACGAAATGCTACAATTCTCCCGGTGGGGAAAATGCTACAACCATTAAATTTGGATTTAGAGAATACAAATGATGATCATATATCCAGCCGCATTCTTTCAAATATTTCTAAATAACTGATTTGAAAACGATAATTTTCTAATAAAGAACTTTCGTAATATTACCTACCATTTTTTAATACGCTTTTATTAGTTTCACCTGTATGTTTGTTTGTTAGTAACTGACTCTTTGGGCTCGATTTTGCCTTACTTTAAGAGATCAGACTTAATTTTTAAACGTTGTAGACTTATCAAGGACCGACGCCATGCCTCATCATGATTAGGATCGCCAGGATTAGTGATTTCATTTTAACTTATGAAGAGCAATTTAACCCATGTAGAATGAAAGTATTCAGTGAAGACATTCAAACCAACGTGGAACAGCGGCACAGGATAGCGCGCCTGACTACGGATGAGAGATTCACTGTTCGAATCCTGGCTGGCTCGCCATATTCACATTTAGCCCTTTGTTTTACTCACAAATTAAATTATTGTAAGAACTATAGTTCCAGTCCTCCGTACCGGGACCTCATTTAAATATTATAGTTTAAAAACACGCTTTTAGAGTTAATCAAACTAAAAAGTAAAAAATAAATTAATAGTTTCAAAAACTAATAAACACGCTTTTAGAGTTAATCAAACTAAAAGTAAAAAATAATTGTTAACATAAGAATAAAATGACTGACGAGAAAAAAGAATGTCACTGTTCTAAAAGCGTGGGGTGCTTTGTATAACATTTTTTTAACTCTACATTTCGGAATGAAACTAGTGAAAAATTACAACGATTGATATCGAGCACCCCACGCTTTTAGAACAGTGACATTCATTTTCTCGTCAGTAATTTGATTCTTATGTTAATAATTATTTTTTACTTAGTTTGATTAACTCTAAAAGCGTATTTTTCAGTTTTTTTTTAAAAACTATCATTTTATTATTGCCATATCGAGTTTCATACAATTAATACTGATAAATTCAGAAGATGTGCTTATTGCTAAAAACTGATTAAAAACGATCATGATGAACCATCATGTGATATTCCTCCACATAGAGCAAAAGCTATTACTACATGGAGAAGAAATAATTTAATCTGCTTTGCTCTCTGTGTAAAAGAGGCCGTATTTAGGGATTTTAAAAGATATCGCGAACATTAAAGTGTGTTCAAAAGAAAAATGAATCTATCACTCTCCTGATATCGTCTGATTCATTTAAATTAAATGATAATCCTATTCTAAAAAAGGAAAATTTCATTTGATTTTGAATAAAGTTTATTTTTTAAAAAAATATCAGAAATAGACTGACAAGGCTAGTGATTGTTTATTGTGCATTTTATCTTCAGATAATATTTAAAAAATATATTTTTTTATTTTAAAATTCTTATCGAAACTTGCATTTTTATTTAAATTACAAATATTATGTAAAATTAATTATTATAAATATTAATTTAAATTATAATTTTTTTTTCTTAGTTGAAAAGAGTGATTATTATTAGTAATGTATGATTTTTTTTTTCGATTTTAATAATGATTTTTTTTTTTTTTTCTTAACGACTTATTCTTAACAATTTTTCCTTCGTAGCTAATGGAAATATATAAACAAAAATTTTTTTAATACATTAAAGTTACTTACAATATTAAACTTCAAGTAATTATGTGTTGAGTGATACCTATATTTATAAATGATAAAAATGTATATTTCAGAAAATGGTATAGTAAACATTTTTTTATTAAAACTAATGTAAAACAGGACACTTGAAAGATAATTTTTAAAAATATTAATAAATGCATATTTTCCAATAGTATATAATTATAATTTCCATTAAACTTAAAATAGATATGATGCTAATATCGTTAGTTAAATAATTACTTAGACATTTGAAAGATAATTTTAAAAATATTAACAAAATAAAGAGCAATTTCAGCAATTTTCACGATTATTGATCAAAAGTAGTTTTTTTTGCCAGAAATCAGAGTGTTTGGCTCTGTATAGATTTATTAAATAATATTAAATACGTGATGCTAAGAGGACTTTGGAATTTAAAAATTCACAACGGAGTTCTTTTAATTTTTTTTCCATCTAATTTTCACTTCCTTAAAATTAATTTCACTTGTTTTCTCACGAATTCTAATACACTCTGATTCAAAATTGTACTTTTAAAACCTAAACAAACACACAAATAAATAAATAAATAAGCCTCGTTGTAGTGTTCGAATCTTACATTCAATCATCAAACAGATTTACGAAAGAGCGGGAATTCGCAGAATTTGCTGAACAAGTGTAAACAATGAAATGTCAAGAAGGTACACACAAAAATAAAGATAAAATGAATGTCAACATAATAGAAGAAATCGTCCGAGTTCTATTACAGTCGTTTCACCAATTGTTTCAAACATCACGTGGTACCATGTCATCGTTGCGTCATGGGATGACGTCAGCTGAAGTCGAATTCGTCATCGTTTCGGGGATAAGAGTTCCGAATGATATTTATTGAGTGTATTTTTACATCTACCAACAGTTGAATTTTATCATTTTTTTTTTTTAATGGGCTGCAAATTTCATAAAGATTAACAATTGGACAAAAACAAATTAAGATTTAAAAATATCTCGTATTTTAAATCTAGTTTTTGATTAAGAGAATTATATTATATTATATTAACAACAAATGATTTATGCAAATAGTTTGGTTGATGTTAAATTATTTCATTTGCATTATTTTTTTGTATCAGCATAAATTTATGCATCTTTATAAGAATTTCACTTTAAAAATTTAAATTTTCTGCAAAATATTTTGATAAATAATAATAATGGTTTCGGAAAGCATAATATATTAAATTGATCCCCGAACAATACCTTTCTGATTTTGTAAATCCAAAAACATATACCTTGACCCTGCTGCTGAACGTGTCTGGCTCGGTACCACAGGTTTCGTGTTCGAGTCCCGTCGGTGCCATGGAGGCTTGTTGTGGTTTGAATCCCCTTTATATCTTAGGTTACGTACAGCTAAGACTGTTCACATGTCTAACATGATTGTGGAGCATTGGGCGCAAGGCTGACAACCTTATCCTGTAAAAAGTCACGAAGCAAAAGTCAGACTTCTTTTCCGACGGCTGCTCAATCACAACAGAAACTGCCGCCCCTTTCCTTCCTTCCATGAGACCACACGTGTTAACTGACTTGGTGTCGATGTTGATGTTGCTGTCTACCAAGTGAGATAAGCAACAACAAAACATATACCATACCCTATTCATGGCCGAGTGGTAACACGGGCAGCCAATGTACCAATATTCGTATCCACTTAGAATGCGTTGAAGCCACTATTTTCAAAAATGTAGAGATTCGACGGCGATAATAAGAAAGTATATAAAGCGTCTCTCATCGACAGTCATTCTGCCAGATGGCAATTTTCCTGGTTTTCTTTATACGACTCGCAAATGAGAGGCAGTTACCCCTAAAAGTGCTCCTGGAAGGCAATTCTTTCCCATCATCCTCCGTCGGTGGGCTGTTTATAGTGCATAAGTGGATCACGAGGGCCACCGATGTTCAACAACAACGACAATAAATTCATAATTTTTTCAATTTTTAATTTCAAACAACTTGTTATTCACAATACTTGTATGTATTAATTTATTCTCTTTTCATTAATTTGATTAATTCATTAATTCAATGGTTATTTCAATTCTCTTTCATTAATACTTGTGTGTATTATACAGATATTGCATCACTATCCATGGCCATAGCAGTGTTGTGGATTGCACGTTGGGCTTCCAATGGGGAAGACATGTTCTGAAACTGATTCAAGAGTTCCATGTCTATACAGGGGAGCGACACGATAAATCAGTAGGTTGAAAAGACTTTGGTATAAACAAATTTTAGCTTCCCGTCAGGAGAAACTAAGAAATAGAATTTTCTAGACTCAAGAATCGTGCGAAACAAGCAACTTCTTCGAAGAATACCAATCAAAACATTTATCAATTACAGTTACAGTTAAAAATGTCAAAAAAGAGGTAAGATGATAAAAAAAAAAAAATTTTTCTAAAGTAACTTCTTTGAAGAATACCAATCGAGATAAATATCAATTACAATTACAGTTAACAAAGTTTAACAAAAAAAAAAAAAAAAGTGGTAAGATGGGAGAAAAAAAAATTCATATCGAATGCAAATGAACCAATTTGATGACGTGAATATTTATGATCATGTAGCTATAATAATAGCGTTCTACAAAAAAAAAAGCAACAAAATAGTTTTAATGAGTACTGCTTTTGCCATATTAATAATTTATATAGTCAGTGCCAGTTTAGTTTGATGATCTATTTCCTCTTTTTGTTCTGTCTTTGGCCAGCACCTGTCTGTCTGCACCTACGTCGCTCGGGTCAATTGCCTCACTTATTTAAAACGGTGCTTTTCATGTTTACTTTTGCTAACGTTATTATCAGTTATAAGTTCATTGTGCTTCGCGAATAAGCAGAGGGAATTGTGTTTACGTTTTTAGGTTTGTCGCACATTTCTATACAATTTAATTACATATATTTCATTCACTCAATAATTTTTAAAATTAAATATACTTCAAAATTTATTTTTTAATTGTAAATATAAAATTATTAAATGATTATTTTTTAATTTTTAAGCATTAAAAAAAAAAAAAAAAAAAAAAAAGAAAAGAAAAATTAAATAAGAGTAATGATAAACGAGGTTCGCCATTTTTAAATATAGTATCACATTTTGTAAATTATCGCTGGTTTGGCGACGAAAAAAATCGAGACGAACTAAATGACTTGTTAAAAAGTTACGTTGAAAAAATGAATGAAGCAGTAGCAGGTATCTTATGGTGTTTCCTGCATAACGCTGAATTTACTATATATCTGCCGTTCCAATTTAAAATAATTTACGATAAAAATGCCAGATATTCGGAAACAACAATTTTAATATTCATTTCTAATATTAAGTAACAAAAAGAATTTCTGGATGAAAAAATGTTAGCTTTCATTTTTTTATCGTTGAGTCTTAAAAATTGCGAGTATTGTGATGATATCGAAGACTAAATTTTATTTTGATAATATATTCTGAAACAATGTTTAAACGGTTTCTGAAGTTGCGATATAATCAAGGGTAGAAATACCAAATATGTTTAATATATAAATATAAATACCTAAAATGTCACTTCTCAATTTTTCTTTTATTTTTCCTTTAAGTGATACCGGAATAAAGAATTTATATCTATGCCGTGCAGGGACAGGATAAATTTGTACGCCAGAATGTTCCTCCATTGGTCCCAAATGGTAGTAGGTTGCGAACTCCTAAAATTTTATCCTTTGAGGATTCTCGTTCAATATTGCTGTAGTAAAATGTGTGTGCGGTATAGCAGACATCCCTTGGTGAATCCCTAGATAACGCTCAACTTGCTAAATCTCAGCCTTTCTAATGGTGAATGAGTTTGATTATAATGACTCATTAAAAAATCAAATCTCCCGACTAGTGGCTCAGGGGCAACGTGCGCCGTTGGTGAGCATTACATCACACTACATTACTGTGCCTAGAGCTGAGTTGCCCTTTTACAGTTTGGGAATGATGAGGATGAGAAGTCTGATTGGGCTCCGTGACGCTCTACGGTCATAGGAGACCGGGACCTACGATTTAACAAGACCTACCACAACGCCGGGACTCGAAACCTGTGGTACCGAGCGCCAGAGCGCTAGCCACGCGGCTATCAGGCTAAACATTAGGGCTGAGGTTCAATTCAACAGGCGGCTTTATTGTAGACGCTCTTTGAAAAAAAAAGAGGAGACTCTATGGCGTGTGTGGTATTCAGCATCTTGCCTCATGAGTCGGACTACCTGGTGGGAGTTTTTCGGGTTTTTACCCATACGATACGCAAATGATGTGTAGTTCCTCAAAAAAAGTCTTCCCAAGGAACTACCCTGCTTCTTCAGCGACACGGAGCCAAGTCAGACTTCTACCTACGGGTTATCCATGACAACAGACGCTGCAGGACACAGAGGATTAGGCACAATATATATTTTTATGAATATAACGATGAAATGTTACAAAAAAACACCTAGATAACTTTTTACATAATAAGTTAGGCATTATAGTAATTTTTTAAGAATTGATTGCTCTTTAATGTGAATTTTTTCTATTCTCAAAATGAACTTATATACTATAATATGGACCTGATTGGCCGAGTAGCTAGCGCTCTGGCGCTCGGTACGACAGGTTTCGGGTTCGAATCCCGGCGGTGCCATGGATGGGTGTAGTGGTTAGAATCCACTTTAAACCGTAGATTCCGGTCTAACATGATCGTAGAGCCTTGCGGGGGTAATGTTGCTCCGCGTCCGTGGCTTATCTTCAAGCTACATGCACCTCCTGGGTAGTGCTAATGAGTAACGTTTGTGCAGCGCTTGCCTTAAGGCATCAAAAGACAAGTGTCTAAATGGTTGCCAGCTGCGTTGGAACAAAAAAAAAAAAATATATACTATAATATATCCAATAAAAAAAGGTGAATCATTTTATAATTTACATTTAAAACCCCTTAATTCGGTATCGTTGGACGCTCATGTTGATTGACTTATAAATATAGGAATGACATACATACATGAATGGAATGACATACATACTTAGACCTAGGAAAAGGTTCAAAAAAAGATTTATTTGATCGAAATATATAAATTAGAGTTAGTTGGAGCTCATTTGAACTTTCAAATCGTGAATAATTTAAAAGCGTCTTGAAAAGTTCAAAGCTGCCTAAACAAGTAGAAAGGCTCTCGCTTTATTCATAAATTTAAATTAATATTGTAGTAGTTTTTCCACGAGAGTTGTAACATTTCGTTGAGAGAGGAATATATATTCTTTAAAAAGTACATAATAATAACTATCACTCAAATTTGACAGCAGATAAGATGTGGTGTGTATATTTTTATTACATGCAATTAGTGTTTTATACTAATGAGAACAACCTGTCACTCATAGCTGTTTGCTGATAATCAGTGTCATGGATAATGAGACCTCATGAAATTAGCGATTCTCTGTGCTACCTTCACACGTCGGAACAATTACAAATGTAATATGGACTACACCATGAGGTGTTCCATCGTGAAGGGTGTTAGTGAGAAATCGTGGGGTGAGAAATGTCTACTCCTATGAGAAGTGAGGGAAACTGACTCCTTTCTCTAGACGGATTTTTTTTAAATTGAGGCTTTTAGGAAAGAAGAAGAAGAGAGTTCTGAGAAGAGTCAACAAGAAGTATTGTTTTTCTTTTTTTCTTTAGTGATTGAACAGGCTGGAGATTCCGCCTGTTTACAAAATGAGTACGTTGTGGTTTCGGGTATCATGCATTGTGATGATTAAGGTCTGCCACAGACCGATAAGTTAGATTCGTCATAAACTTGAGAAGTCTGAGTGAACTGCACTTGCGAATCAAATTTAATTCTTCATTTTTCAATTTTTTATAATAATAATTTGTAATAAATAGAATTCTGTATTATATATAAATATATAATGCTTATAAATAAAAATTAAGGGGTTCCCGAACTTGACCCTCTTCTTGAAGTCGTTATAGATCTAGTTTAGGCCGAGACGTTACACTATAAAATCATTTGACTTCTTTTCCCATGAGTAAATTTTTTTCCCCCTGTTTTATTTATTTGGCTACTACACAAATGTTTCTCCTGGTTTTTTTTTTTTTTTTTTTTTTCATATTCCTCTGTAGAAACCACTATTTCATTTGATGTATCTAATGCATTCAATGTCTTCGTAGCTCTGCCTTCTGACAAAAATGTTTTTTTTTTCATTAACGTCATTATTCCTTTTAAACCACAGGTGCATTCATTTTCCCAACCTAGACTTTAAGGAATTGCGATTCAGTGACAAACACAGCGCGAAATACGTCAGAAGATAGTAAATGTGTCAGAGCAATTTTCTATTACAAATAAATCATTAAAAGTGTTTTGGTTAACAGATTTCAGGGTTAACAGGGGACAAATGCAAAAGTGAATTTCTTAATTGTAGGTCACGAATTCGGGAAATGAAACAACAAAAATATGTATTATTTCACGTGTATATATTATATAAATGAATATTATAACATTATAAAAAGTAAACAATGAATTTAACGTACGAAAATGAACTGATTGATTTAATAAATATTTTAGTATGTGGATCATTTTTAGTAACCAAGGAAAATATGATTAATTAAGAAAATATTATCAATAATTTTTTAACTAATTTTTTTAATATTCACTCATGAAAAGCTTCATGCACAAATATATTTTGATCCAAATAAGCATGCGTTTTGGCTTAATTAAACGCCATTAATTTCCTTGTATACAAACCACTGTTACTTCGTTAAGTGATATTATAAAAAAATATTAAAAAAAAAAAAAAAAAAAAAACTGAAATCCTCTTACAAATTTCAATTTGTCATGTATGAGCATACTTGGCGAATACACATGAGATTATACCAATGTTCAAAATCTCAAGTAATTTATGAAACAATTGGTCTGAATACTTCTAAAATGTGAATTCTGCACTTTAGGTTCCTTATCTTTTATTTGGTGTCATTTTCCCCTTACCGTTTTCGCCAAGCCTCTTCCTAAACAAACAAAATGGAAGCTCTTTTACAAAATAATGTAATTTTGGTAATTCCATTTGGCGCGGAAAGGAGGCGAAATCGGAACCTTGAAGTGCAGAATCTCCAAAAGGACTATCAAATTCTATAACGACAGTAAATATTTTAGTAAAAATTGTATAGTACAGTAAATAAATAGAGTTGTTTTTTAATAACTCTATATATGTACGACAGTAGATATATAGAGTTATTAAAAAATGTAATAACTCTAGAACTTTATGAATAAGCAATTGTCCAAATATTACAAGAAGCAATACCAAATTCCAGCAGATATATATGTTAAGAGATTGTTAAACTAATCCTTTGACACTATTTTGAGGATATTGAAACAATAACCTTTTTATATTTTGAAAGCCAGATAATTCAAAATGAACTACGGAACGCGCGACATGATATGGATCAATCGTTATATTTAGCAACCCATATTTCATGCCAGTTTTAAAACACACATAAATAAAATCACGTGCCAATCACGTGTCTTGAAAAAAAAAAGTTTCTCGTGTTGAGCTCGGAGATTTATCTGTTTTAAATATTAACTTAACAGGTGCGCTGAAAAGTTCGTAGGCTGACACATAGATGGAGCTAATAGTATTAACCCATATTATTTTTTAGTTAGCCCTAACCTTCAAAAAGACACGTGTATAAATTTGACAACTGTTGCACTATTAGTATGTGAGTTATAGCATTTTTAGTGAAGCAACTTTTGTAGTTTGAAAAAAATGGATCAAAAGGAATTTCGTGTGTTAATAAAGCATTGCTTTTTGGCGAAAAAAAAAATACTATTGAAGTCAAGGCTTGGCTTGATAAACATTATTCGGACTTTGCACCAGGAAAATCAACCGTAGAGAAGTGGTTTGCTAAATTTAAACGAAGCGAAATGAGCACCGAGGACGGTGGACGCCCCAAAGAGGCTGTTACCGACAAAAACATAAAAAAAGTCCACAAAATAATTTCTGATAACCGTAAAGTGAAGTTGATTGAGATAGCTGAGACCCTAAAGATATCAAAGGAACGTGTTGGACATATCGTGAATGAATATTTGATATGCAAAAGTGGGTGCCGCGCGAGCTCACAATCAACTCAAAACAACAACGAATTGATGAGTCTAAGCAGTGTTTGGAGCTGTTCAATCGTAATGAACCCGAAAGCCTACGAACTTTTCAGCCCACCTGATATACTCTTACTTTTTATTTTTTTTTTATAGCTTACCGCTTTTTTGGACACTTCATGGACCTCTAACAAGGACAGCATCATGTTCCTACATGGTAAAAAAAAAAAGGTGGCGGTAGATTCTTTTTACGAAGAATGTCAGAAGTTTGCCAATTCCTACTTTCCTTGCGGATGCAAATGCGACAACATTTAAACTTTTACAGAACTTAATGTGGACAGAAAACAGCTATTATTCTCAAAGAATTAAGGATGAAGCACCCCAAAAATATGAAAATTTCTGCTTATAGGTTAAAAAATACCCCCCAAAAAAAAAAAAAAGAATGTGACAACTGCCCTGATGTTGAGCTTACTCTCCATCGAAACAGGATCTATACTCCGATCTGGCAATCAACATGGTCAATGTTATTCGGGAGCACCACGATATTTGATTTTCTTGTACTCCTCAGGGGATGCGACGACAACAACAATACGTTTTTGAAAATTCTTTTGAAATACGATAGTGAATTTTTGAAACAAACATTTGCAAATAATTCACTTCTTGAACGTCAACAGGCTCGTGTTCGGGCCAGTAAAGAAATAAATAAAATAACACAGATCCTAACAAGTATGCATAAAATATTTTTTATATACTTGTTATCAACGAATTGAAAAAAAACAGGTAATATTTTAGTGTTAAAAAAATTCTAAATCTTTCATCTATAACAATTAGTTATAATTGTGCATGTTATTATAGATTTGAAAATAATGTTTTAAATCCTTATTTTAGTAAACGGTTCCTTATAAAAAGGAAGATACTATACAAACAAATGACAAATGAAGAATATTATATTTTACTAGCAGAATACGGCATACATTTGTCCTGCAAAAAAGGCATTGTAGAAAATTACATATCGCGAATATATTTTCCATGTTCCAATATATGTGCATAGTAATTTTCATGGATATCATTTGCAGATGAAATGCTGCAGCACCATCTGGTGCAAATAACACAAAATGGATAGTGCGACATATTTTTTTATACTCGAATAAATATTATAAACCAATTTTCATAGCAATTTCTTGAACGGCATAGAAGTTGATATACTGCAGTACCATCTAGTGGTGATTTGCAACAAAGATGATAGCATAAAACTATTCTCCATGTTTTGTCAAATACGGACAAAAAATTTCATCAAAATTGGTCCAGCCATTTAGAAGGAGCTCGGTGACAACACATGCACAGAAGAATTGTATGTATATAAAGAGATAAAACTGAATTCTATTCTATTTGAACATTTGAACTTTTTCATGATAAAAAATAAATTCAGCAATTATCTTTCTTTATTGATACGCCATTCTTCCGAAAACTTTAAATGCGCACATAATATTCGTGTGTAAACATTTACAGGAAATGATTCACTCTCACAGGTACACAAAGAAATTTCTAAATATGAGTCCTTTGTGTTGGATACAAAGAACTATTTTTAAAATCGAGTTTCACATACTGGAATTAATTTAATAACAATAATAGTTTTATAATTATCTAGCGATTCAAAAATAGGAAAAGTGATGATTCATAATGATTTACTGGAAATACTACGAGGCTCGGATTATTTTATACTTTTATATGCTAGGAAAAATTGCGTATCGCTGCAGATATTTTGCAATAGATCATCAATAACAGTTTTTTTATGATCCCAAATCAAATAAAATGCAATCGATGTTTCGTTTCATATACGTTTGCATTTAGATTTAAAAATGTCATGCATTTGAAACCTCATAGCTTTTTAAAAAAATAATCTTGAATATACCCACCTTATTAATGGAAAATGGAACGACCAAACGTTTAATTTATTTAGCATTTCGATTGAGTTTAGAATTTTAAAATCACTATAAAGATCGAAAGTTTTTATAATATTATTAATTCTTTTAATTATATGAAAACCACTGAATTTGAGATCAAATAAGATCAGACAAAAAATGAAGTTTAAATATTTCAAAAGTTGAATATCTGTATTAAATAATAAGACCATTTCATATCATTTATTTTTTTATTATCTATTCTGATATCATTTTCCATATATAACTAACATGTTTTTGATTATTCACACATTTTATTTAAATTTAGTTCATTTATTGGATTTAGCATTTAAATTTTTTTTTTTGACAAATTTAGTTGATCTGTGAAAAGACGAAATGTGACTATTGTTTTCAAACAATACAAAAAGTATTATACTATTATTCGTAGAATAAATAAAACCAATCTTATTAAAAATATTTCATCACTTTTATAAAGCAAAAATTAAACAAAAAGATTTTATCTATGCTTTTGGGAACATTATAATTGAAACAGGCTGATTCATTAATTTTTTTTGTAAAATTTACGCGTATATTTAATTAATGGTAGTTTTTTTATACACATTGAGAAGTATATTAAAACATGAGTAAAAGCTTTCAATATAAAGTACTTAATATCTACAATCTTTGTGGCTTTTTAACTTTTATGTTAGCATTACAGCCGTACAGTATATCTAATCCATATCCAAATATCCATATCTATATCTATTCCAAATGCCATATCCATATCTATATCTATCTTAAATACTATTTCCATATCTATATCTCTAGTGCTCTGGTGCTCGGTGACACAGGTTTCGTTCGATCCCGGCGGTGACATGGATGTTTGTAATCCACTTTAAACCGTAGGTCCAGTCTGATATGGCTGTTGAGAGTTGGACTTAGTGATAACCCAACCCAATAAAAAGAAAAACATCTCTCGTCTCATAATCCGCCAGTAGGCAGACGACTTTGGCCCACAATGGGGCTGTTGCGCCACAGATGATGATGTTGATGATATCTATATTATCTTAAATACCATATCCATATCCAAATATCCATATCTATCCTAAATACCATATCCATATCCAAATATTTATATCTATCCTAAATTCCATACCCATATCCTAATATCCATATCTATCCTAAATACACTGAAGTGACAAAAGTCATGGGATAGCAATATGCAAATTTTCAGATGGCAGTAGCATCGCGTAGAACAGGTATAAATGCGCAGTGCTTTCGCAGAGCTTTCATTTCTGTTCAAGTTATTCATGTGAAGAGGTTTTGACGTGATGATGACCACACGACGGGAATTAACAGACTTTGAACGCGGAATGTTAGTTGGAGCTAGACGCATGGGTCATGCCATTTCGGAAATCGTTAGGGAATTCAACATTCCCAGATCCACTGTGTCAAGAGTGTGCCGGAGAGTATGAAATTTCAGGCATAACATCCCACCATGGACAGCGCAGTGGTCGACCGCCTGCACTTAACGACCGAGACCGGCGACGTCTGCAAAGAGTCGTAAATTCTAACAGACAAGCAACACTGCGTCAAATAATCGCAGAAATTAATGTGGGACGTACAAGGGACTTGTCTGTTACAACTGTGCGGAGAAATTTGGCTTTCTTGGGCTATTCCAGCAGAAGACCGACTCGAGTGCCTTTACTGACAGAACGACATCGCTTGCAGTGACTCTCGTGGGCACGTGAGCATATCGGTTGGTCCCTAGATGAATGGAAAACCGTGGCCTGGTCCGATGAGTCACGATTTCAGTTGGTAAGAGCTGATGGTAGGGTTCCAGTGTGGCGCAAACCCCACGAAGCCATGGACCCAAACTGTCAGCAAGGCACTGTTCAAGCTGGTGGTGGCTCCGTAATGGTGTGGGCTGTTTTTCATGGCATGGATTTGGTCCTCTGGTGCGACTGGACCGAACATTGACTGGAAATGCTTATGTTCAGCTACTTGGAGATCACTTGCAGCCATTCATGGACTTCGTGTACTCAAACAATGATGGGATTTTTATGGATGACAATGCGCCATGTCACCGGGCCACAACTGTTCGCGATTGGTTTGAAGAACATTCTGGACAATTCCAACGAATGATCTGGCCACCTAGATCGCCCGACATGAATCCCATCTAGCACTTATGGGACATCATCGAGAGGTCTGTTCGTGCCCAAAATCCTGCACCATCAACGCTTTCACAATTATGGACGTCTATCGAGACAGCATGGCTCAATATTCCTGCAGAAGACTTCCAACGACTTGTTGAGTCCATGCCACGTCGAGTTGCTGCACTTCGCCGGGCGAAAGGAGGGCCGACACGATATTAAGAGGTATCCCATGACTTTTGTCACTTCAGTGTACCATATGCATATCTTCATCTATCCTAAATATCATATCCATATCTATATTCAAATATATCCAAATCCATAGCCATCTCCAAATATATCCATATCCAAATCTACATAATCATATCAATAATTTTTTGTTTTATCTTTCCTAATCTTTATCATGTTTTTAAAACTTTCATGCCAATTTTATTCATATCCAAATGTTTCTAACATTTTTTTTTTTTATCAATTACGAATCTGTTCCGAATTTCCCATTTTTATAAGCTAATATATGTTAAAAAACAATTATTCTTTTATTAATCAAAAGTGCTTAATTGCATATTTGGAGAAGATAAATATGAGATGTAAAACAAAGACCATTCTAAAAAAAGGCATTAGGCTTGAAATAAGTGCTGCATTGTTGCAGAAAAACGACAAAATACCAATGGAATCGTTTCCTTTTTTTTCCATTTGTGCAACTTGTTTTGACAGCTGCAAGAAATGGAGGCGTAAATGGCAGCTGAATAGCTCAACATCGGCTTTTAGGTATATTTATTCCAACATTAAATAAATAGAAAGAATATAACAAAGACACAATAAATAAATATTTGTAGAATACTTGCTTCACTCTTATGGAACAATACATTAGAATGTTTTAAGATAAATATTCTACAAATCTGTTGAAGTATGAGCAGGCAACATGCCAAAAGACAAAAATTTGTTGATCAGGTACTACTCTATATGTAAAATACAAATTTATTACAAATTCATTAAAAAAACCTTTTTTTCTTTGAGTTTGAGACGATTTTTAATGTGAAAGGTTTTGCAATCAAAATTCTATTCTTCATTGATTAAAAAGCGGTGCGCAGTAAAATAATAACTGAAAACTGTGGTACAATTTTATGTGCTTAAAGAATATAAAGAAGAATTTTGGAAATATGGTAATTGTGAATCGATTTCTTATATTTAGAATAAACCAATGCAGTACAGTTTGCTTTAAGTCTAGATGTTTACTTGAATCGATTTTTTTATTTTTAAAATAAACTCATGTAGTACAATATTTTTCATTTACTATTTTAAATACTGAAGATTTATAGAGCTTATTCGTACTGGTAGATGGACACTTGAATTACATATATATATATATATATATATATATATATATATATAAAAATGCCTCGTGTTCCATTTAACAAGAATGACAATTAAAGATATAGGAGTAATTAATGACCTTGAAATTGTTATGTCAGGAAATCCGTATGGAAAAGTCTATCTAAAATTTCTATCCAGTCGTATTGGAAAACTCTATAAGTGCTGTTTGTTTGTGACTAATCCTCAATGTCCTGCAGTGCGGGACGGGCATCCCATGAGTGATTTACTCATGGATGGAGGAAAAGGGGGCAGCTTCTGCTCTAATGGAGCACCCGTAGGTAGAAGTCTGACTTTTGCTTCGTGACGCTCTTACAGTCAAATGAGACCGGGACCTACAGTTTAAAGTGGATTCCGAACCACTACAAACATGTATGGCACCGCCGGGACTCGAACCCGTAACCTGTGGTACCGAACGCCAGAGCGCTAGCCACTCGACCATTCAGACCCTTAAGTGCTATCCAGTCGTATTAAGAAAAGGCCATACGAGTGCTATTCAATCTTATGGGAAATGCTCTATGAGTGCTATCCAATCGTATTAAAGGCCATAAAACTGCTAACCAGCCATATTGGAAAAACCTATAAAACTGCTATCCAATCGCATTCGAAACTTTTTCGAATAATGTCCATGAAATTGTTACCCAGCCGTATTGGAAAAAAAGTCTATAAAACTGCACCAGTCGAAATGGAAAAGTCTATAAAATTGCTATACAGTCGTATTGAAAATACTCTATAAGTTCTATCTACTCGTATTACGAAAAGGTCATAAAATTGATGTCCAGTCAAATTGGAAAAAGCCTTTAAAATTGCTCAACAGTCTTACTGGAAAAAGTTCATAAAACTGGTCACCAATCATATTGGAAAAAGTCTATAAAACTGCTATCTAGTCATATTGAAAAAAGTCCATAAAATTGTTATCTAGTCACACTAGAAAAAAGGCTATAAACTACTATCCAGTCGTATTGAAAAAGTCCATACAGTAAATCAATAAAATTCTACGTAAAAGCTAACATCATTGTCAGGACAGTATTTTACAATCTCCATTGAGTCTATTCATGTTTCTAAGGGCAGACTGGAACTTATTTCTACCAGGCAGAACACAATTAACTGTACTAACTGCTATTGTACCACCTAGAAAGGAAATTTTTCACATAAAATCAATTTCAAAGATAATTAGATCTGTTACTCTTGTTCTACGGTATCTTTAATAGATTTATTAGTGATCTACGAATAATAGGTACAATTATTATGAAGAATAAAATTATTAAGTAGATACAATTTTAAAAAATGACTAAATATCAATAAGAAATTTTCTATTTATACCAAAATTTAATAGCGTTTATCAAAAATTTTCTTCCATACTGATTTATGCAAGAAATTTATGAATAAAACGATGAAAAGTGAAACAATGAAATGAATTTAGATGAAAAGTGAATCAAAGAGAAAAAGTAACTTTATTCTGCTCACTCAATAGCAAAGAGGAAAATATGCTTCCTCGCGGTTATACAATGTTTCGAAATAATCGTTTCCGTTGTCGTCCTGACTATGCTATCAGGCCAGACTATGCTATTCATTCAAACACTGTTCCGATATTGCTGCGGCCGTCGCAACCGACAATTTTCGAATGCAATTCAAATTTTTCATGCGGAAAATGAGATCACAGAACCCAAACTGTAACTTCCTACTGTCTAGTCTCATTATATATATATTTAGTCTCATTATACATCGCAAATGAAGTAGATAATCATAAGTAAGATTTTCAATAGATAAGTAAAGTAAGTAAAGAGATAAGATAAGAGTAAGATAAAGTGTAAAGTACTTATATTTTTTTCTACTGTGATGTATTGGTGTCCTGGTGTTCAAGTTAGCCAGGAACAGTCATTTAAGGGAGAGGGGGTGAAGGTACAACTTTATACGGGTAACTACCATTCATCTGCGTGTTGTATCGGAGAAAACCGGGAATACTTTCACCAGGCAGCATGATTAGTGAAGCGATACATGTTTTCACAACTGCCTTCAACATTCCTTCTTTGTTAAGGTCGGGACTGTAACAGATGCTGAAAGTGGATTCGAACTAGCACTCTCCACAACGCTAGCAGCTAGACGAGTTTCAAGAGTACCCTATATATATAACAGCCCATAATGGGCCAAAAGCCGTCTCTTACTGGCAGACTTCGAGATAGGAGATGTGTTTTTCTTTTAGAGGGGTAGGGGTTGTCAGCCCCTACGCCCAACGTTCTACAATCATATGAAGACTGGAACCTAGGGCTTAAAATGGATTCCTAACCACTACAAATATCCTTACGCTTTGGCAGGACTCAAGCCCGAAACCTGTGGCACAGAGCGCTAG
>BPLR01020036.1:0-17208 GCA_021605095.1 Caerostris extrusa
AAATGATATATTTATGTTTGATTATTTTCCTGTCGTGAAAAAAAAATTGTAGAAACACAACAATATAGTTTATAATCCTATGCCCTGGGCAAAAGTACCAAAAAGTATTTGTGGAATTAACCATTTAATTGCATTCTGTAATATTTGATTTATTGATGATGTACAAGTTGTGTTACTTTTATTATTGCTGCAAAATTTAATTTTTTACCATGTGCCGCTGTTTTTGTGAATCAGCGATATGTATTTATTATGCGCGATATTATTGTGTATTTATTTTTTATTATAGCGATATGTATTTATATTTGTTTATATATTATTTTTGTGTATTTTTTATCAAATAATCATAGGTGGAAAATAATAAATCTACTCAAAGTTAATTATTAGACCCTACACAAATGTTGTAAATTTAAAAAATTATTTTTTGAATGAAATATCAATTATAGTTTATATTTCCAACATGAATAATATATAAATTTTTCTATCTTATCGTCAATCGAATAATAATCTTTTCCTAATCCAAAATATTTGACTTGATCAATTTAAAAATAGGAATCATTCAATCAATATTGATCAACTATCATGGAATTTAAACATATACTATTAATCATATTTGTTAACTAAATCACCAATAGTTATGCCTTTGAATCAACAATATAAAATTAATTAATAGAATGTTTGCATATATTTTGTATGCTTGTATGTGTGCCTATTTAAATAAAATATGCATTGTTGCAAATTGTTATATTTTATGTTTGACAATTTTCTTTTATAACAACAACAACAAAAATTAATCCGCAATCAACAACGGAAAATTAAAAATCTTTACTCCTGAAAACCTTTCAATCCTTCTTTGGTAGAATAGGTGAAGTTTAATATCCACATTTCAATACTATAAAAATATATGCAGCAAATTAAAAATAATCCACGAGATTAGCATTGATAGAAGAATAGCAAACCATATTCATCCATGTTTACCACATTTTGCCCTTAGACGCACAGAAATAGAGTTGTCAATTAAATTTAAAAAAATTCTCCATGCAACATTAACGATGTAAATTGACTAAATATAATAAAATTTCATTCCGAATTATTGTGAAAAAGCCACAAAACTGTGAATACAATACGAATTTACAACAAAATTAAAGAAAAAATGGTTGCATCTAAAATTTCTACTTACATATAATTTGAAGATCAAACTTGACTTGACGTGACTTTGAGATTGAAGATCAAAATTCATGCATATTTTGTTTTCAAAAAGTAATTTCTCAGATTAATTACTTTTTAAAATTTATTTTATGGGCCTGAATGGCCGAGTGTCTGTCGCTCTGTCACTCGGTACCACAGGTTTTTTGGTTCGAGTCCCGGCGGTGCCATGGATGGTTCGGAATCCACTTGCTAAGCCTTAGGTCCCGGTCTCCATGACTGTAAGAGCGTTACGATGCACAAGTCAGACTTCTACCTACGGGTGCTCCATCAGAACAGAAGCTGCACTCGTCCTCCCTCCTTCCATGAGGGATACGACAACAACAATAATTACTTTTTATGTTTGTTGCCATTCCCTAATACACAAATAAAGTTGATTGCTTTTAATAAAAACATTCTAGAGCTCAATGGATATCCCAAAACCCAATGAATGTTTTTCCTCTTCAATTTGAGGATTTATTCTGTTATATCTTCGAACTCAATTGGAATTTATGCTGTCTCTTCCAACACAATGAGGACAGAACGAAACGGACTTACTAATGGAGTTACTGTGTGGTAAAAATAAATTCCCAAATGTTACACATCATGAATAATGATTTAATATCATCGAAATGAAGATTCAAAAATATTGTTCTAATACAGCAAGCAATACAGAGACAGTTAATCTTTTATGACATAAGCAAGGACTGCATTGCTGTTACTCATTTAGCCCAGGGGTACGTGTAGCTTGAAGATATGCTACGGACGCAGTAAATACCCCACAATGCTCTATGATTCTAGATACACCGACCTACTGTTTAAAGTGGGATTCCGAACCATTGCACACATTCATGGAAACGCTGGGATTCGAACCCGAAACCTGTGGTACCGAGAGCCAGAGCACTAGCCACTTGTAGATTAAAATTTAAAAAAATTAATAATTTAATTAATTAATTTAATTTATTAATCATTTTTTTTTTTTTATTTATGTATTTATATTTTTTTTTTTACTAGATTCAAAAAAATTATAAAAGTAAAAAAAAAATAAAATTTACAATGAAACTTAAAAAAACACAACAGTTAAAGGATAAAATAAAAAAAAGCCAAAAAAAAATGTTGGTATAGGTAGGGGACCTTCACGTTTCCATAATAAAAAAATAAAATAAAAGTGATAAAAATATAATCAGCTAGGCAGCTGATATACAGGTTACCCATAAAATTTAGAATTAAATGCAAGAACAAAACGCATTGCAGCAATTTTAAACAAACAAAGAAAGAAAAATTAGGTATAAAATCCTATTCAATAAATTATGTTCATCAGTCATCGTTCAAAAATGACACATATTAAATAAATAATAAAGACTACAAAATTCCCAAAAATCTTATAAATAAGCTCGTGAAGGAAATTTTAGTAAACCAATAAGAACAGCACATAAAAGAAATAAAAAATAAATAGACCAATCAGAAAAGTTGAAAAGTGGCTAAGGAAACAAAAAAATGATCAAGGATACGAAAAAAAATCTCATTAAAACAATACCCATAATTTTATGGGTAATAAAGATAAAAATTTAAATTTAAAAAAAAAGCTGCTATAATAGCTTAGAGAAGATGAATATGAAAGTGAATAGCTGGCATAAATTTTTTTCTGAATTCTTTGACCAGTACTTTTTGATAATGAAAACTCCATCAGATGGCGCCATGTCTTAGTTTGTATGTCATCGAACCAATGAAGATTTATTTACCAAATTCCAGAAACCAAAATGATTTACCTTTACGAATCTGATGAGATGAAAAAGCTCAGAATCCTGAAAAGAAAGATTTAGATTAAACCAGCTAACTCCTGATAATTTCTATCATACCATCACCGGCACATACACAAAAGAAATAAAATCTGAAGATTTTTTCACTGAAACTCTCTCATACACAGTCTGAAACTCATCAATGACATTTATTACGCCAATCATTATGAACATCAATTATGTTTTCAATTGTTCTTTTTATATCAAAAGTTCAAATGTGTTGTAGAAACTGATAAAAACATATGAAAAATAAACACAGATCTATTTCTGAATTAGATGATATGAGTAGTGTGCAAAAAGAATAAATAAATAAATATAAATAAATTAGTTAAGAACACCAGAAATAGAAGCACTGTTTTTATTTTTAAACATAATATTTGGGTACAGGAAATAAATAATAGATTTATATCATAATTTACAAAAATATAAAATTTTAAAAATTTTGTTATGAGCTATTTGAAATAAATAGATTTGATTTTTTTTTATTACATGTAACAGTTGGGCTGACATGTTCATAGGCTGACACATAGATGGCGCTATTAGTATTAAACTTGATATGATTTTTAATTAGCCCTATCTTCTGTGTATAAATTTGACAGCTGTTGCACTATTAATATGTGAGTATTATAGCATTTTTAGTGAAGCAACTTTGTTTATATTGATAAAAATTAATTTCGTGTGTTTAATAAAGCATTGCTTTAAAACGAAAAAAATGCTATTGAAACCAAGGTTTGGCTTACAAACATTATCTGACTTTGTGCACCAGGAAAATCAACGATAGAGTGTGCTTTTGTTTGCTAAATTTGAACGAGGCGAAATGAGCAACGAGGACGATGCACGCAATGGATCCCAAAGAGGCTGTTACCGACAAAAACATCAAAAGTCCACAAATAATTTCTGATAATCGTAAAGAAGCGATTGAGATAGCTGAGACCCCAAGATATCAAAGTTAAACGTGTTGACATATCGTGAAATGAATATTTGGATATGCGAAAGTCTGTTCAAAGTGGGTGCCGCACAGAGCTCGCCACTGACCCAAAACAAATAACGAATTGATGATTCTAAGCAGGTTTGAGCTGTTCAATCGTAATAAGCCCGAATTTTGCGTTGATATGCGTGACACTGGATGAAACATGGTTCCATCATTTCACACCGGAGTCCAATCGACAGTCAACCGAGTGGACTGCACGTAGATGAACACTAAAAATGCTATAACTCACTTAAAAACGTCCAGATAACTCACATACTAATAGTGCAACAGCTGTCAAATTTATACACGTGTCTTTTGAAGGTTAGGGGCTAACTGAAAATCATATGGATTTAATACTAGTCGCGCCATCTATGTGTCATCCTATGAACTTTTCAGTTCACCTGTTATTTCCGATTTTTCCATTTTAATGAAATATTAAATATTTTTTAATTTATTATTTTGAGTTATTTTTTAAATAAAAATTGCCCTAACATTTGATTTTGCATGGGAGAAAAACAAATACAACCACCAGGCGGATAGTTTCTGAGATTCTTAATCGCATTGCCATAATAGCAATCATGAATCTTTGTTTCTGAAACAGTAATGTCTGCAATGCACGCTTCCAGTAGATCAAAAGTATTAAACTCTAAGCAATCGACAGCATTAGTTGAGAAACTTACAAAAAATGTATTTACATATTACTTGAATTTATTTTATAAATAGGGAAATTTAAAATAAGAAAATAAAATATTTTTTAAATCACAAAATGAATATTAATAAACTATTTTGATTCACTTAAATAAATAAATTAATCTTAAAAGAAGCCAAGTTTTTCCATTTGTAAAAATGCTATCAAAAATTTCACCTTCAAATCTCCCATCAAAATTTTCGATTAAAATTTATCAAATAGAAATATAGAATTTTATTTAAAATCCCCAATGACAATTAGACTCGTTTGCGTGTTTCTAAAATATAATGAAATAGATTCAGGTACGTTTTTAAGTGTTTAGTATGCTACATCAGCCATAAATATTTCCTATTGAATTCATTCATTCAAGTAAATTGAAAGTTCGTGCTGCCATCTGTCGCCGTAAATATTAATCAGACAATTTCTTACAAATTTGATATACTGAATTGGTTTAGGGTTTTCAAGTTTTCTTTATATGAATATTAAGCTTCATTACTTTAATTATTATGTACTTGTGTATTAACGCTACCTTGGCTATAGATTTGGCGGCTTTTAAGTGGCGCCAATCTAACAGCTACAGATTTGCTGATTTTTGACGCCCTTTTTGTAGTGCTACGAAAATGCGTATTTGGATTTGCCAAGAACAGAACAAGATGTAATTTTATTTTTTCAGGAGCGAAATATTTTATCAAAACAACGAAAATGTCCCAATTCCCATTACATGAAACTTTTATTTTGGTAAACGTAAGTTTTGGAAATGCAATTTCAGTCAGTGTGCTCATCGTGTGGGAAAAGACAACTGGTTTGAGGGAAGCAGAATTCCATTTTTGTGCCAGCTTTTTGAGATTCATATACTGCTGGTGCTTTGAGTTGACGTCGATTAAATTTTGTGAAAAGCAAACTTGATTGTTTGGAACAAAAATTTTTTGAAAGCGTTTTGATTTTAAATGAAGTGTTTTTATATATATTATTATTTAAACAAAATTTTTAAGTGTAGATTGGCGCCACTTAAAAACCGCCAAATCTGTAGCTGCGGTTGGCGCGTGTGCTCTTTATTGGCGCAACTGTCGCCAAGGTATCGTTAATACGTACCGTATAAAATAATAAAAAATAGTATTTACATAATACCAAAAATACCATTTTCATATAATTCTGTGGGATAGCATGTATGCTATCAAACATAAATACATATAAAATAGGTAGTTTCCAGACTGTACAATGCACTCCAATATCCACACCAATATTTGCAACACAACGTTTAATTACGTATTACTTGAATTTATTCTATAAATAGGGAAATATAAAATAAGAAAATAAAATTTTTTAAAATCACAAATTAATATAAATAAGTTATTTTGTATCATTTAAATAAATAAATGAATCTTTAAGAAGCTAATTATTTCCAACAGTAAATAGTATAAAAATTTCACCATTAATCTCTCATCAAGATTTTCAATTTAAATTTATAAAATAAAAAATAAAGAATTTTATTAAAATCACCAATGACAATTAGACTCATTGCATGCTTCCCGAAATATAACGAAATACCTTCACGTACGACTTTTAGTTTTTCCGTATGCTAACTCAACCGTATTAAATATTACCAAATTGAATTGATCCAAATAAATTAAACGTTCGTGCTACCATCTACCACCGTAAATATTACTTAGACAATTTCTTACAAATTTGCTGACTGAATTGATTTAAGGGATTTAACGTTGTTTTCTTTATATGAGTATTAAGCTTCATACTTTTAATTATTATAAGTATGTAACAAAAAATACCCATAATATTTGCAATACCACAAAAATATCATTTTCATAAAATTCTTGAGATAACATCATGCTATGAAGTAAAAATGCATATATAAGAGCTGGGTTTCACCCAATATGTGAAAAGATTGTACAATGAAATAGAGTCTAGGTACTTACGTATTAACGATACCTTGGCACAGACTTGGCGGTTTAAAGTATCGCCAATCTAACAGCTAAAGATTTGGCGGTTTTTAAGTGGCGCCAATCTAACAGCTGCAGATTTGTTGAGTTTTGACGCCATTTTGTAGTGCTACGAAAATGCGTATTTGGGATTTGCCAGAAACAGAACAAGATGCAATTTTATTTTTTTCAGGAGCGAAATATTTTACCAAAACAACAAAAATATCCCATTCCATGACATGAGACTTTATTTTAGTGATCGTAAGTTTTGGAAATGCAATTTCAGTCAGTGTGCTCATCGTGTGGGACTCAAGTGTAAATTGGCGCCACTTAAAAACCGCCAAATCTCAGCTAGCGGTTGGCGCGTGTGATTTCTTTATTGGCGCAATTGTCGCCAAGGTACCCCATAATATTTGCAATACCACAAAATATCATTTCATATAATTCTCAAGATAACATTATGCTATGAAGTAAAAATGCATATATAAGAGCTGGATTTCACCCAATATGTGAAAAGATTGTAGAATGAAATAGAGTCTACATCCATATCTGCAACACAACATGTAAATAAAATATTAACATTAACAACAAATAGTATACAAATAAAGGAAATTATACAGAAATAAAATATCGCAGCAAATAAACCAAACTACTAGTCAGCTTTCACACAAGAGGGAAAACGCAACTCAACAACAAAGTTGTATAATAAAAGTTTAGTTATTTTACAGCTTTCAATAAAATAAAATAATTGTTAATAAATAGAAAATAATTGATTGACGGCTCATCAGCCACACCTCAGGATTGAGATATCACTAATTTTATTAACACATCACAATCGTCTTTCTTAAAAAAAAAAAAGGATGATATAGAAAAAAAGAAAACAAAATATTGTTTAAACTTTTTAGAATGAAATTAAATAAAAGATGTATTATTTAGTACTTTAAATATATTAATAATTTTATTTAAAATTTTTAAAAGATAATGTAATTTTGTTAACTGTAATTAAAAAACAAACCTAGTACGTAGTTATTAATTAAACCGTATTAAATATTCCGAAATGAATGGATTCAAGTAAATTGAAAATTAGTGCTGCCATCTAGCGCCGTAAATTTTATTTAATTAATTTCTTACAAATTTGGCATATTTAATCGGTTTAAGAATTTAAAGTTTTCTTTATAAGAATACTAAGCTTTTATACTTTTAATTGTAATAAGTATATAATAATAAAAAACAGCAGTATTTACATAGTACTACAAGCTATCATTTTCATATAATTCTGTGGGACAATATTATGCTGTAAACATAAATGCATATATATATATATAATAGCTGGGTTTCACCAAATGTGCAGAAAGATTGTACTATAAATTCAAAAAAATGGGGTTTTTGGGAAAAAAATGCTCCTATTTTAAACCACCAAAGAATGAAATTTTATTCATTTTTAGAAATGTAAACAGTCATTAAAATTTTAAAAAGTCATTATGAGTTTTTGAGTGACAGGGATGTGCCATGGATGTTATGCAAAAACCAAATTAAAAGATATTTTAAAAATCGAACTACAAGATGAATCGGCAAGCTAAAAGATATCGTGTAGTGCAAAAGAAGAAGTAATCTTCAAAAACAAAAAAAGTTATGAACGGGTAAAGTGCAAAGTAACATTTCTTAAAAAGCCATAACATCTGAAGTAATGGGAGCACATGTATACAATTGGATTCAAAATGATCTAAAAATCATGTAGATTCATAAAAAAATAGTATGCAGTTTCTCAAAATTGAATTCGGTCATTTACGGCACTTGAGAAAAAAATCTGTTTTTAAAAAAAAAAAAAAAAAAAAATGCTATTTTTGCTCTAAATATGTTATATGTGCTAATAATGTTTTAAGTAGTAAGTATAACACTTTTACACAGGTTATGTCATTCAATTTAAATCAACAGTGAGTAATTGTTGCTAAATTATTAGCATTTTAATTATATATTTATTTAATTTTGCAATAAAAAATAATTTCAAATTCTCCGATAGATAGAGCATACTTTTCAGAGTGTGTGTGTGTACAATTCCCTCTATAACATTCATAGGAGTTGAAGAAAGTGACTTTTACAAATGTAAACAAACCCATAGGTAGTGTATTTTGGAGTGCCAGGGGACAGGAAATCCCCTATCTATCTCCCATTTTGCATAATGAGAGAAAATAACTTACTTCAACATAGAAAACATAAGAGAGAGACAATTTAAAATGTTTTAAGAATTGAGTGTCCCTAAAAGTGTACATTAGCTCAGAGTTAAAAAAAAATATATAAGTATGGTAAAATAATTTAAAAAAATAACTCAAAATTTAAAATCCTTTGCACTTTGACGAGTACTTATGAGACTAGATTAATTCCAATAAACAAAAAAAACCCCGAAAGATGGGAGAGAGCAAGAGTTAGAGCCACGGTTCCGAAGATAGTGACCACCTCGGAACACGGCGTTCGCATTCTAAAATTTTTTTTTTTTCTAGAAGAACAGCATCCGAATCAAATTTTCATTTTTTAAACAGTAACGCTGCATGTGTGTATATTTTTTTAATTAAAAATCAGTAATTAATATGTGATGATTGATTGGATTGGAATTAAAGGGTAGTTTGAATGCGACATGATTTGGTCAAATTCATTGTTGCCGACCGTGTCACCGGCGCCTCTCGGTGGAGCGTGCCTTGGTCGTCGCCGCATGGGATTCTGTGATTTACGGAACTTGAGTTTTAAATTAAAAAATGGGTTTTTAAAAAAAAAAAAAAAAAATGCTATTCTTAACCACTAAAGAATGAAATTTTATTCATTTTTAGAAATGTAAGCAGTCATTAAAATTTTAAAAGTCATTATGATTTTTCGAGGGACAGGGATGTGCCATGGATTTTGGTGCAAAAAACCAAAATAAAGAAATTTTAAAAAAACGAACCACAAGATGAATCGGCAAGCTAAAAGATATCGTGTAGTGCAAGAAAGAAGAAGAAATCTTCAAAAAAAAAAAATTATGAACGGGTAAAGTGAGTAATTTTTTGTTAAATTATTTGCATTTTTAATTATATATTTATTTAATTTTGCAATAAAAAAAATTTCAAATTCTCCGATCGATAGAGCATACTTTTCAGAGTGTGTGTGTACAATTTCCCTCTATAACATTCATAGGAGTTGAAGAAAGTGACTTTTACAAAATGTAAACAAATCCATAGGTAGGGTATTTTTGGAGCGCCAGGGGACAGGAAATTCCCCTATCTATCTCCCATTTTGCATAATGAGAGAAAATAACTTCATTTTTAACATAGAAAACATAAGAGAGAGACAATTTAAAATGTTTTAAGAATTGAGTGTCCCAAAAGTGTACATTTGCTCAGGAGTTAAAAAAATATATATATATTAAGAGTATAGTATGGTAAAAAAAAAAAAAAAAAAAAGAAATTTAAATTTAAAATCCTTTGCACTTTGACGAGTACTTATGAAACTAGATTACTTCAATAAACAAAAAAAAAACCCAAAGGATGGGAGAGAGCAAGAGTCAGAGCATCGGAACTTCGCATTCTGAAATTTACTTTTTTTTCTAGAAGAACAGCATCCGAATCGAAATTTCATTTTTAAACAGGAACAGTAATGTGTGTATATTTCATTTTTTATCATCATAGAGTTAATGCATTTGCAAACACAGTACATGTAAAATAATGCATAATAATAATAATAATAATAGAATCAAAATCAGAGCTATCCTAAAAATCTAAGTTCGGTGAAAGCTAACCATTCAGTAAGGCAGTCAAGGAACTGTTTCATTAGGATTTTACATTTAAGATTTGCAAAATATATATATATATATATATATGACATTGGAATGGTTAATAATAAAATAATAATAAAAATAAAAGAAATACTGCAAATAATTTAATATTACATTTTTTTAAATTATGTAGAATAAAGATAATAACAAACATCCTATAGATCAAAATAATCACAATTGAATGCAGATTCATGAAATAAGTGTGTTGGGGGAAGTCGACACAATCAATGGCGTCCGTGTTAAAACTGCCCAGTCAGCTACGTGAGAAGAAAAAAACATGGCGTTAGAATGGGTTGCCGATAAAACAAAAGTTCAATTAGCCATCCATTCGCTACTAATTTTCGTAGAATAAAAAATGAATGCATCGATCAAAAGGTAATGAAACGAGGAATAACATATCCAAAAATCAAAGATAAATATTAAAAAACAAGCGAGATATGGCCGCCTAATTTTTCTTATTTACTAGTAATTGGGGATTAAAACCTTTTGGTAATGGAGCTAATTTGTGTAATTTGTGTTCAAAATGGCTACCACCATGACATCCGTCCCGTCAGGGCGTCTTGTACTAAACTTATAAGTAAAGTTGTAGTAAAGTTATATCGCACATTATTAGCATTGAAATTATTATTATGAATATTATTATTGAAATTATTATTATGAATATTATTATTGAAATTGATTGCAATATTATTATTGCAATATTAATCAATAAATTAATTGCAATATTATTATTGAAATTATTTCAATATTGAAATGAATTGCAATATTATTGAAATTATTTTAATATTGAAATAATTTTAATAAATTGAATTTTATTCAATAACAATGCAATATTATTATTGAAAAAAAAATTATCAAATCAATCAAGTAATAGATTAATTTAACGAAACTAATTTTAAATCTCAATTTGGCAACATCAGAAAGGGCCTGTGCTTATGGTTCTCTGTTGAGTGAAGGTAGCATTTTTTTTTTTTAAATTTCATAACAATTATAACGTATTATTTTTATATTAATAGATTAAATTTTTCAGCACATCGTGTATAACAAACTTTTTCTTTAACATTATTATAAATTATATTAATATTTTCAGATAAATGCTTTTTGTATTGATGGTCCGTTAGATTGTATGCATTATTTGTACAAAGGTAGCATGTCTAACTCATAAAGTAGAATGTGGCAAAATATTACTTAAATATGGAGCAAAATGTAAGTACTTTGAAAAGATTTAGAAATATTTCATGTGAATGCATTTTAAAAATATATAGAGAATTTATGAGTAGAAAGAGTGTATTACTTTTGTGGTTAAATATATGTTTTGATATTAGGTTTTTTTTTCTTATATGAAATTAATAATAATTTTGATAAGCTTTGTATTTATTTGTAATAGTTTTAAATTTCATTCTACAATTACTATGTTTCTTCATTGTTTACTGATGATTATTAAAACGAGTATATCATTTACATATTAAAAATGTTCAAATATATTTTTATCTTAATAAATGAGGTGCAATAGGATGTAGACATAGCGATTATAAAAATAAATTTAAAGATTATAGTATTTGTGATTGAAATACAAGTGTAAAATGCCAAAAGAAAATTCTGTGTCTTGCTAAAAGCAATTTATTACTATATAAAATGTTAATCATCAGTTGTCATTTAATATATTTACTGGAAATTTAATTTTTTTTTTTTTTTAACTATACAACATTTCATGTCAGCATTAATAACATTAAAAGTTGTTTGCAAGTTACATAATATATCAAAATGATGGCAAAAAAGATGTATGAATACTTTGATAAAAAGAAGGCATTAAACAAAAATTCTGATTCCCTTATGCACACAGTTAGTAAGGATAATAAAATTACTATAATTGAAGAGAGGTTACGGTATATTACTGACACCCTGATAAGGCTCAACTAGTAGGCAAGGAAAATAAAATAGGTCTTGGGAAAATAAAATTGCATCTAATTTAAAATGGCATATTACAATCATGAAATTTTAGTTGTACTTACAATAACTCTTGCCTTACTTGTTTTTTGTTTTTCTATTTTACTTTGAAAGAATTTTAGTAAAAAGTAGATTTTTAGAGGACATTTTTAAAATGTTAAATATTATTTGGATATAATTCAAATTCCAGCTTAGTTATTTTAAATGTTGATATTTTATTGACTTTGAATTATATAATTTATTTCTTCGGTACTTAATATTCTAAGTGTTTAATGTATGTTGAACATGAAAATGTCTATAAAAAAAAATTTTTTTTTTTTTCGTTATGAATTTCAGTTAGGTCTTGTCATTAAAAATAACAATGCCCTATGTCCTTTAAGGAAAGTTTATGATCCGATTTACATCTGAAATAAAAATATTTTCAACAAAATTTTATAGTGCCTAAGTATATAAATGTGTGAATAATTTACTTTAAAAATATGAACCTTCTTAATTATAGGCAATGAATTTAAAGTATAATTGATAACTTATATTAGTAATCATTTTGATTTAAAAGATAATTGCACTCTATTAACTTCACACTCTTCTCTCCCACTCTGTAATTGTCACACATAAGAAATAATAATAAAAGGAGTTTATTGAATAGTATTTAAAAAAATTTGTTTTGTGATTGGCACATCTGATTTATTATGCAGTTTGTTTGGTATTTAATGCTCGATATAATGATTCCGCCAAACTAAATATATTGACAATCTTGCATTTTTATCAAAAACACCTATTTATGTGTGAAGGATTTATTCATTGAAACAATATCCTCTTTTATAAAGTTTGCTATATATTTTACTATTAATTTTAATTTGGTTTTTCTCTTACATTTTTTTTTTTATTTTCATTTCAAGATGAATTATGACACTTTGTATTGAACTATTGTTTTCCTTTATTTAATGTGATTTCTAATAAATTATGTACTCATGTAGTATGGTAAAATTAATTCTACTTTAATTTAAATTAATTCTACTTTTATGGGAAACCTTCATAATTTTTCTTGAACTGTTGCATTGCAGATATAATTGTACATGTTGTCTTCTGTTGATTTGAATTTTGCGATAATATTAGTAGTCATTTTGATTTAAAAGATAGTATTGTATAATTGCATTCTATTAACTTTGCAATCTTCTCCCACTCCATAACTGTCAAACATAAAATAATAATAAAAAAAAGTTTATTCAATAGTATTTAAAAAGAGTTTGTTTTGTGGCTGGCCCATCTGAATTAAGTAGAAAAATTATTTGTAAAAAAGGAATTTTTAAAATAAATTTTCTTTTATAAATCTAATCATTATTTCATTAGCTTTGTTTGTGATTGCTCAACTTTGCTGTTCATTTTTCATGCAATGTTATATGTTTTTCTTGAGTATATTCTGGAAATTGATTAACAAAATGTGCAAAATATTTTCCTACTTTGTATTTAATTTGTATATTTTCCTACTTTAGCCGTAGCCATGTTCTGTGAAATTTTGTGGATTGCTTTTGGGCAATGTCAAATTAGCTCAGAAATTGAACTTAGTCATCCTGACAAAATACTAAGTGGAAAGTTAAATTTGATAATTATATTCAATTAATATTGTTTTTATACAGTTTTCTTTTCACTTGTATGATATGTATCCTCTTCAGATAAAATATATTCCTTATGATTTAAGTTTTGTGGAATTATGTTATCTTTTAATTGACAGTATTAAACAATTTTGTACTATTTATATGTGAAATTTCTTAAGATTATTTATAAATGTTTATTTTTTAAGATTACCATATTAGCAACATGTAAGTTTATAATTCCTATGCATACAAATTTCAGGTATCAGTCAAAATAAAATATCTCCTTTGCATGACACTTGTTATCAAAGTGTGCTGAATTTCTCTTAAAAATGGTTGTAATACCTCTAAAAATGGGAAAACACCCTGACACCAAGCGTGTATGCAGGACAAAATAGAATGTGTAAAGCTATTACTTACACATGGAGCAGATGTGAATACCATTTATAAAAAAAATACTTGTAGAGATGTTTTTAAAAATATATTTTTAAAACATCAGTTTTTTTAATTATTTATATAGTCATTTATATAGATGCGATATAGTCAGAAAAACGTATATCACAGTACAGTATATTTTTTCGAAAATAATAAACTTCTAATGATTCAGAAGAACAATGCTAATCTTTCTGTACAATTTAAAATTGCATTTTTTAGCAGTTATATTACATTAAATCTGCATAAAAAAATTTTTTGATTAAGTTTGGATTCTCGAATGAGTTCTACTTTAATGAAAATATCCTGAAATAAATAATCGTAAACTTTTTTTTAAAAAATATGTATAACTTAAAAGAAGAAAAAAAATAGGTTACTGTGTAAAATTGAAATGAGATTGAAAGTAGATTGCAAGTTATGTAGGGTATCAAAATAATCTCTTTTAGATAGGTATTTTGAATAACTTGAAGAGAAATAAATTCAGGAGAATTATTTTGATTCTTAAACACTCATGGGGATGAATTGAAATTCAATTTTACTTTAATTGCATTTTATTTTTTATTGCCCTTTTAAAATGTAAACGCTGTTTATTTGTTAGGTATTCTAAATATTATAATTATTAAAGTAAGTTATTTTAATGTCCTCTTTATTGTAACAAGATAATAATAAATCAGTTTGCAGAACTGCAAGATATGTAAAACCTAGCGTTGACTTTTATATAATATTAAAAATGTAATTAATTTCAATATGACACATAAGATTCCATGAAAGGTACTGAAATCCCAGATTTTCATGAGCATTTTTATATTTCAAAATAATAAATATATATATATATAGACTTGCTTTTTGTGTTATCTGCAAGTCAATGAGAATGTAAAAGAATTTGTATACTTCAAAATAGGAGGTTCAATAAATATTTTCCTTGTAGGTTAATATTTTAAATGTTACAAATTTTAAAAAATTTAGTTTTATATGTGTTCATACTCTATAAAATTTCTAATATTTATCATATATGTTCATTTATAATTGAAATGCTTATGATTTCCAGATAAACATTTTGGATCAAAACAACGCGACTCCTTTATTAAGGAAATTACAGAAGTGCTTTTAAAAATATATGTTGATACTCCTCAAAGTCCACTTGCATGTTTATTTGATATTGCCGAATGTGCAGAGATGCTACTTAATTATGGAGCAAATCTAAGTAATATATAGAAATTTACTAAAATTTTATGATGAAATACATGGTCTTGAAAATACAGATGAAAAAATTCTTTCCTTTTTTTTCCTTCTATTGCTCATGCCTTTCAGTTAAAAATTCTGTACAGGCAATATTTCTATTTCTATATTAAATCTAAACTGTTATAAACAATTTTGGCTTTCATGTTGGTGCATTTCTAAATTAAATGTAAACCTCGTCCCTTTTTTTTTTTGTTTTTGTTTTAATAGTTTGTTTACTTGATAATATTATATAGTAAAGCTACAATTGTGGATGTGCACCTCTGACTGATGAATTGTTCAGTAATATTGTGTGACAATTTTGATTCGATAATAGTGATATGTGAGTTTGCCAAATTGTCCAATGCTGCAGTTCAGCAATTGAAAAAAGACAAATTTTGTCAAAATATTGAGAATATATTCTCATATTCACCTCTGAAAATGATACAAGCATTGAAATCATTTTAGAAAAATGACTGCAAAGTATAATGTTTTATTTTTGTAGAAAATTTTTTTCTTCTAATAACAAATTATGCTGTATTTCACTGGCATTATATGTTATTCTACAAAATAATTCATTTTATATCAAACATATGATATTTTCATAGCATATTGATGATGGAAATATGTAAAATATTTTTCCAGCATTCATTTCAGTTTTTGTTTTAGACATGGTTTCCTGTCTAATAATAAATATGTCCTATCTTTTAAAAAATAAAGGTGTTTTCCTGTATCTTTAAACAAGCATTTTGTCTTTTAAAGAAGATCAATTTTCTGTAAAAATGAATAAAGATTTCAGAGAATTTTTAATCAGAAAAATTAATAGTGTTCTAACAAATTTAAAAGAATAACTTGGGTAAAAAATTAAAAGTTCACTTCCTAAACTGCTTTCTGATGTCATGAGTATTGATTTCACTCGGCATTAATAAAATTGAAAGATCAGTGGGGTATCAAACTGTTCTTGAGTTTTGATTGATATTATGCCATATCTTTATAAAGGAATCAATTCAAGAAAACTTTTAATACCCAGTAGAAAAAAAAGTTGTTGGTACTGAATTGATATTGAAAGTTATTTTAATTGTATTTTGTTCCTTAGCATTTTGAATGAAAAATTATGTTTTAGTTATAAAATTTAAATATAATAACTAAGAGTTTATTTAAAACTATACTTATTTATTTTGCTTTGTCATATATCTTGATTGTCACAGAAAATTTGAGCATAATTTAACATAATAATCAATTTTTCATTTAAAACCAGTTTACAGAATTTTAAATATAGAGATTTGACTCTTGTATTAAAATAAATATATTTTTATATTAAATATAACATACAAGAATTTCATAGAAGGGCATTTTCATAACAACAAAAATTGTTTTAGGACTTATTTTTTGTATTATTATCCACAGGTCAACGGACTAAGAAAGGGAAAAGATATTACGTTAAATTTTTTTCCTCATACGGTTATGGTTTTAAAAGTTTATTGGATGCTTACTTATACTTTTTTATTCCTTATAATTTCTAATATTTATTATAAATATATATATATATATATAATTTTCAGATAAATAATGTGGATCCCCATAATGGAACTCCTTTGTACTATGTGTATTGGAAAGAAAGCATTAGATGTGTAGAATTGCTTT
>BPLR01020037.1:0-77358 GCA_021605095.1 Caerostris extrusa
ATTCCTTTTCTCAACAAATATTCAACTTAAAGATCTGAAATCCTCATGGTGAATTTTACTCATAGAAATATTAACATTTTTTACGAAGTTAAAAAAAAAGTCTTAAAAAGGAAAAAAAAAAAAAATTCCCAATATTATGTTTTCCAAACTAATATCCTGAATTTTTGCCAATGTTCCACAAATCTAGAAATATTTCCGAGAGGTCCTTTTAAAAAGTAGGTAACTAGATATTATTTTTCATTATGTGCGAATGTATTTCAAATTTCACCTTTTGAAACCCCTGTACAACGAAATTATTTAAATTAAGCATTTTAACTACTGCTTTGCCTAGTTATTATTGCCATAGATTTGCCTATTTTAACTACTGATTTGCCTAGCCATTATTGTCATAGCTTTGCCTATTTTAACTGCTGATTTGCCTAGCCGTTATTGTCATAACTTTGACTATTTTAACTACTGATTTTTCCTAGCCATTATTGCCATAGCTTTGCCTATTTTAACTATTGATTTATCTAGCCATTATTGACATAGCTTTACCTATTTTAACTACTAATTTGCCTAGCTGTTATTGCCTATTTTAACTACTGCTTTATAAGCCTTGAAAACCATTTTCAGGAAGCATCTATGTTGACGACTGCAAAATCCAACCCAATATCCCTGTTTACCTGATCGTCGCTGGTGTTCTTGGAACCATTCAGCATTTCATGGCCATCTGGACGAAATACGTGCCAAAAGATTCCCAAGGACGGCTGAAGGAATACCGTAGCTACTGTAAAGTCATCGACTGTTTCATACAACTTTTTCTCACAATTTGGTTTGTCTTAGGTAAGTTTCTTTTCAAAGTACAATTTCAGATTATTTCCCATTTAACGAATTTGGTTTTAAATAATTCTAAGTTATAAAATATTTTTAAATATACATAGTCTTTAAATTTCTACACACTTTTCTTTATATTTATTGCAATTAAAGCCTTTGAGTTATAAATACTTTAAAAATTAAAAAAGAATGTGATAAAAATAAAATAAAAAAAGAAATGTGAAATAAACAGGACTTAAACTATGTGAATAGTAGCTTAACTTATTATTTACATAGTTTAAATCACGTTTTCACATTACTTATAAAAGTAATGTGAAGTACACGTGACTCACAGTAATAGTAATAGTAGTAATTAATACTCACATAGTACACAAAATAGTAGCAATACCCACATTATCACAGTAATAGTAGTAAATAATAGCTAAGTAATAGTAGCTTAACTTACTAGTTATTTAGTTATACAGTAAATAATGTATAATTCGATGTTAATTACAACAACAAATATTAGCCACCAACTTGTACGAATTTTTTTGTACAATGTATGAATTTTCAGTTGATTGTACGATTATATACACTCATGTCTATAAATTAAGGATAATTCAGAATCACACAGAAATTGAACTCTAAAATAAAAATTTCACCTGTAGAATTATCACACACATCTTGAAGAAGAATATGCAAATTACAGGAAACCACCAGATGGGGCGGATAGTACGTCACAATGACGAGAGTTTAAGAGAAGGGTATATAAGGAATGTTGGCAAAGAAGTAAAATTGTTCACAAGCGCTTTAAAAAGCCTTTCAGTGCAATAACCGCATAGTTATGGCACAAAGGAAGCATTTGGATGATTTTTACGTGGTAGAATTATCGGACGACTGGAATGTGGACGTACCCAGCTGGAAGTATCCGAGGAACTTGGAATCGCCCAGAGGTGTCATCTCCAGGCTTTGGCAACGATTCCAAGATGATGGTAATGTGGTAGATGTTACAGCACAGGTCGCCCCGAGTTACAACGCCGAATGAGGACCGGTATTTAGCAGTTACTGCCAAAAGAAACAGACGGAGCACAGCATCAGACCTGTCTCGTCAGCTCTCTTCAGTTACCAGTACTACAGTTTCAAGGCAGACCGTGTACAGAAGCTTAGGGCACATTGGTCTATATGCTCGTAGGCCTGTCAGATGTGTTCCGCTTACCGCAACTCACTGTCGCCTGCGATTAACCTGGAGTAGAGAGCATGTATTGTGGACACCGCAACAGTGGTCTTGTGTGATGTTTTCCGACGAGTCCAAGTTTAGTTTGCAGTCTAATTCTCGCCGGACTTTCATATGGAGAGCGCCAGGTACCCGTTACCACCAAGAGAACACCATTGAACGACACCGTTACGGTGGTGCAGGATGGCTCGTTTGGGGAGCAATTATTCTTGGTTCCACAACTGACCTGCATGTTCAGAGTGTAACGATGACAGGCCACATCTATCGGGATGTCATTCTGGAACAACATGCACGTTTGTTTCGGGGCGCCATGGGTGCTGAATTTCTATTTATGGATGACAACGCCCGTCCTCACCGTGCAAACATTGTAGACGAATGTCTTCAATTGGAGGATATCACCCGTATGGATTGGCCAGCATACTCACCGGACTTGAATCCAATAAAGCATGTGTGGGATATGCTTGGCCGACGAATTGCAGCCCGCCAACCCCTTCCACCTGTCAACCGGAACTTCGGAGGGCATTGCGTGATGAGTGGTGTAATATTCCCCAAGATCAGATTGATAATTTGATACTCAGCATGCCTAGGCGTTGTAAGGCCTGTATTGCATCGTCCGGGAGACATACTCCATACTAACCATGTTATACTGTTTTTTGTAAATAGGTTCTTTTTTTGAAACTTGCTCCAGGGAGTAAAAATCGCAATTTTTATTAATTATGTCAAACATATAGCATCTTTTTTTGCTCTTTACCTTTTGTTTAATAAATAGACTTTACAAATAAGTCAAATTTGTTTTTGCTTCTGTCTCTTTCTTTGCCCGAACTTCATTATCCTTAATTTATGGACATGAGTGTAAATAGCTAAAAAATTGAACTAAGTAAAAAAGAAAATCCGCATTGGAAGTGTAGAAATAAGTCAAAATAGCAGGTGGTATGTGTAGCAGAATAATTATTCTGAAGGATTAAGACCAATATCGTCCTGAAAACGTTTAGCAGGGAAATGTTTTATGATACCATTTAAATAAAAAATGAAGTTTATAATAAGAGACTTTATTTTGTTTACATTACTTATATAGATAAACTTCAATTTCATTCACATAAAAAATATCTAGTAATATATTTCGGCATAATTCGAATATGTTAAGCATTTAAATTGAGGCAACTATGAAACTTGCCTTGAGTCAATAAGTGGGATTAAATGTCCAGCAGAGAGATGATGGCTAGAGTTTTCTAGACAGTTTCTAAGCTTATATAGATCACTAACAGAAAAGGCTTTTTCGACAGTTGCCAATATTGTGTATTCCCCTAATAAGTGCAGAAGAAAATATGTCTTTCCTGGGACATTAGCACAGCAAGACTGAGATCCTTTTTCATTGATGAATCGAGATTGGTTACTCAAAATAATTCTTTAAACGTCTTTATGTGCAGAAAGCCTGGAGCCGTCAAACGTTCAATCACATATAGGAAATTGACTGCTTTGGTGGTAATGAAATTCTTGTGTAGAAAGGCATCATGTTGACTTCCTTATATTGTTGCACTTCTTTTAGTGAGGCACTGTGATCCCTCAGTGCTATAGGGATGAAATCCTTGAAAATTTTTATGATGTTTTCTGGGGAGTTGTAGCAGACAACTTTGTTTTTATGTACGATAACCCAAGGTCACGTAGAATTTCACTGGGTATTCGCTGCATGATACGACCATTGTAGTCAGCACATGACATCAACCACCTCACACAACATTCTAGGTGTTAAAATCTTTGTTTTTAGAAGAATGGGATTATTGTCACAAACTATGATCAACATACTCATTTTCAGTATAAATGCTCATTATACGATTTGCTATAGCTATAATGTTTTTGATCTTATTTGCCTATCGCAAAAAAAAAAATTAGCCTCCTATATTTCTTCTTATTATTAACATTGGCTGTCTCGTAGTATAGGGCATTTGTATACAAAATTTTCTTACAATAAAAAATTATTTTTTAGGATATCACGTTTTGACTTTGCAACTTTAATATTTGACACCGATGTAAAATTTCCTGCAATGTACAGAAAAACTATTTAATATACATTTCATATGTGTTTGCTCCATTTTTTAATGTATATTTATGTATTTATCAGCCAAAATATCAAAACATCTGCACTTTATACAAATAAAGCTGGCATGCAAAGCCAATTAAATAAAAGGGTATATCTTCAGATGGTAGATAAATGACTAAATGATAAATGGTAGATGGTAAAATAAATGGGTAAAAAATGATGGGTAAAAATGACTAAATAATAAAATGGTAGATAATGATAAATGACTAGGACTGTACTCGGACAAGCAATAATTGGTATTGTTACAACATGTGAAAAAAAAAAGGAATTATCGTATTTAGACGAAGGACATATTGTAATGCTCAGATGATTGAGTAAAAATATTTCAGAAATTGCAAGATTTGTCAACTATTTACGAAATACAATAATTAGTGAGCATCAAAAGTGATTGCTAATAGGTGAAATGTCTAGATCAAGAAAAGGCAGTTACCGACCAAAAGAGCTTTGATGGCAGAAGTGAACGAAGACTTTGTCGATTGGCTTGTACTATAATAACTGCTATTTCTAGTGAATTTAAAAGTAGTAAAGAAGTACATGTATTGGAAACACATAATTCATCATGTGGTGTTATCCAACGGAGTGCTTATCCATTGTCCCATTGTGTCTCTTCTAACTATGATTCATCCTCGGTTCGTTGTTGCGATGGGTATGTAACAGTCTTGCTCTTTGGGCATAACGCTGGATAAATTGAATTAAATACGATTTACAATATTAACTAATACAAACTGGAATAATCATAATTCATCATGTGGTGTTATCCAACGGAGTGCTTATCCATTGTCCCATTGTGTCTCTTCTAACTATGATTCATCCTCGGTGCGTTGTTGCGATGGGTATGTAACAGTCTTGCTCTTTGGGCATAACGCTGGATAAATTGAATTAAATACGATTTACAATATTAACTAATACAAACTGGAATAATCACCGATAAAGAGAATTAATTTGCAGTGCATGAAATATATTGGGGAGTTCATCAGGATGATTGGTAATCATTCATAATACGCACACATTCATTATATCCAATGTATACATATTCAATATTCACAATATACACACATTCATTACATCTAATGTATACATATTCCCACAATATACACATTCATTATATCGAATGCATACATATTCAATATACACAATATATACACATTCATTATACTCAATTTATGCATATTCAATATGCACAATATACACACATTCATTATTCATGTATAAATTTTCAATATACACATTATACACATGGCTTGTTGGATACCCCGATGAATTTTGGAACGGAGGACATTCAGTTCGAAACACCATGTGCAAAATCGAACTGTCAAGATCACATGTCTATGTCGTGTATAGGTACGGTAAATTTATACACTAGAAAGAAAGCCATTCTATAAGGCTCGAGAAGAGCAAGAAAGTGTGGATCCCTCCAACTTGGTGTAGCAATAAGTGGATACAGTGTAGCAAGTTCTTCGGGTAACGCAGAATCTGTCACATATATGCCATTCTAAGGGCGAGTGACCTTCTGTCAAAGTACCCGATAATTTAAAACACCATTATATGCATTAGGATTGTGGTTTTATAAATTTGTAGAAAAAAATTAAATGAGAAGTTTTTGCGCATAAACAAGTCCAAATTTATATCAAAACGTAATTCATATAACTTGTCATAAGAATCATAACGCATTGATTTGTTGCAGTCTTGTTACCAGAAAAAAACCTTACCTATCTATCAGAAATTCATAATTTAACTATCAGAAATTCATAACTTAACTATCAGAAATTCATATAACCGTAAATTCGAATAGTGCTAGACAAAAGGAGAAATATTCATTTCATACTCGTGATGAAAGCCCATACACTATGTTTACCGATACAGGTGAAATTCAAAAAATAATGGTAAGCTTAACATAATTATGAGATAACACTTTCTTCTTCGAAAATTTTGTCATTTTGCTATTTAAAGTCCCATTTTTGTCTTAATTAGCCAATAATCAAAATCAAAGCATTAGAATTACTAAAAAGTTCATTTCTTGCAGGGTGTATCTGGGTATACGGAGTGTACGGCGAAGTTGAGTATAAAGAGACTTTCAAGAATGAATACTGCAATAAGACGCTGTACTTGTTCGCCTTCTGGATTCTCAACTTCTCCTTCATGATATTGGCTCTTCTGGCAATCATCACTTTCACCTGCATCTTGTGCATCATGCTTTCTTCAAAGGATGGGAACTAGACACACAATAAAGCTTTGGTTAGCTGACAATCGTCGAATTTAAATGGACTCTTATAAGAAGCTTCAGTGTCAAATTTTAATTTTTATACGTCTTTTGTGCCATGAGAAAAATTATTTTTTTAAATAAAAATCTTTTATTGTATTTTTGATTTCGAATTTGTATTTTTGATTTTTTTTTTTTTTTTAAATGAAAGGATTCAAATTTTAAAAAATAAAGTTTTAAGGGAGATCATGTATAGGCTAGACCAGGGGTCTCAAACTACGGCACGCGGGCCAAATCCGGCCCGCCAGTGTCATCGATCCGAATCATCGACAGTGAATAGCTTAATGTTGCTGTAATAAGTTGGATAAAAAAATACAGAATGATAATAACTAAACGGTTTTAACGGCCAAATTAAAAGGTTTTGGCCCTTGGTACTTACTGGAGTAAACAGTATGGCCCTAAGTCTGGAAAGTTTGGAGAACCCTGGGCTAGACGATGGAAAGTTTCTTATCGTCGCTATTATTAATCAAAATGATTATACAACAAATAACTAATTTTAATAATAAATGCAAATGTACTAATAAAAATATTACCAATATATCCAAAATATTTTAACTTCTTCATTCATTAATTTTTACATTAATTCAAAATTGACGCTCTTATAAATATTTTGTTCGTTAATAATTATTTTATTATACTTTTCTTTAATTTAGAAAAGTTATTGAAAAACAAATGAAAATGTATTTAATAAAGACTGAATAATTCTGAATGGCGTATCAATGCAATAAAAATGATGTATGAAATGCAATATTTTAAAAACAAATATGATCTTTTGTATACAATAAAATCTCATTACCAAATATATACAATGCCAAATATATTAATCTATCAAATTAAGCAATTGAACAATTTGAGAATAACTCATTAAGCAATCTTTTTTTTTTTTTTTTTTTAAACGAAGGTTAAATCAAAGAGAAATCTAATTTTAAACATAGAAATGAGGGCGAGTGTCGGATATTTAAAAAAAAAAAAAAAAGAAACTTAAAAATAAATTTTACAAATAGAACAACAGTGAAAATAAAAACATTTTTTTCTGCAATAAAATACTTTACTACCTCAAAAAAAAAAAAAAAAAAAAAAAAAAAAAACCAGAAACACTTTTATAAATAAAAATGCAAAAACTAATATTAGTGACAGTTGATTTTTTATCTTTTCGATTGATGAAATTTTGAATTTAATGCTACGTGAGGATATTTTCTGAAAATACTTCTTCAGATTTCTATGCAATTTTGATTTTTCTTCCTCAATTAAGTCAAAGTAAAAAACACATCATTTTACTGTAATCGGACCATAACTGCTAGTTTTTAATAAAAATATGTATATTGCTTAATTAAAACAGGTACTGATTAAAATGTCATAATCACTATTAATGTAATTAAGAAAATTGATAGAAGAGGGGTTGATGTTCGTAGGGGGATCTTCGATATTTATCAAGGGGGCACAGAAGTCAAAAGTTTGAGAACCATTGATTTATAACAAGTTGAATGCCCCTCAAATATTTGTCTGAATTCTGATCCGTTGCCTTATGGGAGAAGTAGGTCATCATCGAAACAAGTTTCTTTACATTTCCCCAGGTCAACAATTGCCACTCGGTGTACAATCACATTCATTACGCAAAGAGGATAATCACCCTCTTGTGACAAATTCGATTTTTAACATTTTTTAACATCTTCTAAAATAAAATTTCTCCATTTATTTTTGGTGGAATACCTTTCTGAGGGAGAAAGCAGATTTTCATTGCCCCAGGTCAATAATTGCCACTCGGTGTGTAATCACATTCATTACCCAAAGGAGATGGTGAAAGTCGTGTGCCAAATTCGATATTTTAACACAGAATATGTCTTTTGAAGTAAAATTTGGCCATTTATTTTTGTAGAATACCTTCGAGGAAGAAAGCAGATTTTCTTTTTTCTCAGGTCAACAATTGCCACTCGATGTGTAATCACATTCATTACCCAAAAGGAGATGGTGAAAGTCGTGTGTCAAATTCGATATTTTAACACAGAATATGTCTTTTGAAGTAAAAATTGGCCATTTATTTTTTTGTAGAATACCTTCGAGGAAGAAAGCAGATTTTCTTTTTCTCAGGTCAACAATTGCCACTTGGTGTGTAATCACATTCCTTACCCAAAGGAGATGGTGAAAGTCATGTGACAAATTCGATATTTTAACGCAGAATATGTCTTCTGAAATAAAATTTCGCCCTTTTATTTTTTGTGGAATACCTTCCTGGGGAAGAAAGCAGATTTTCATTGCCCCAGGTCAACAATTGCCACTCGGTGTGTAATCACATTCATTATCTAAAGAAGATGATCAACGTCGTGTGTTAAATTCAATATCTTAACATGGAATATGTCTTCTGAAATAAAATTTCGCCCTTTATTTTTTGTGGAATACCTTCCTGAGGAAGAAAGCAGATTTTCATTGCCCCAGGTCAACAATTGCCACTCGGCGTGTAATCGCATTCATTACGCAAAGAAGATGATCAACGTCGTGTGTTAAATTCTATATTGAAACTTAAGTCATATATTTCTTAATTCAATGTATCTTGATTATTGCACTAAGATCTTGATTTCTCATAAACATGCTTGCTTTGCAAATTTTTTTATTATCTTATTTAATTGATTTCAAAATATTGGACATAACTAGTAGATAAAATCGATGCAAATTATTATGGAATGCAAAATGGAAATGTATGTAAGGTCTTATACTTTCAAAATCTTTCTGAGTTTCTGTTGATTAGGACGTAATATTAAAGCCTGCTTTTCAAATCTTCTTCGTGATATTGTTTTCAAGTAAGTTATTTTACTTTATATCAATTTAAGATATTTTATTAAAAGACACAGGGGTAATATATTTAACATTTTCAAAAAGATATTTGAGTTCTTTTTATGTTTAAAATCGAATATAGTACAGAAGCTGTTTTAGTGATGCTCAACTTTATATTTCCATATTTCCATGCGGTAAATCGAGTAGTTTGATGTGATTGTTTGGATAAAATGCAAGGTTTTTGAACTGTCAATGAGGTAAGAAAAAAAAAAAAAAAAGGTAAAGAATGATTAAATGCAGTTGTGAAATATCATTGATATAAAGTATATGTTAAGTAGGAACTAAGATTAATTTTTATGGAAAGCTTGCATGCTTCTGGGAGAAGAAGTACTATAGGTTACTCTAACGACAAAGGTTCTTTCTGTTAGAAGGAAGATGGTAATAGCGAAAGGTGCTTTTATTTTAATTAGTTTAAAGATTTGATTTTTAATCTATACTTTATCAAAATCTTTTTTAATTTTAAAATGACGGCCACAGCAGATCATTTGTGTTAAAAAAACTTGTTCTTATAGATTATGAGTAGTTGATGTGTGCATGAAACTTCTGGAAGAAAACTGAATTGTTGCTATAGATCATGAGTAGTTGATGTGTGCATGAAACCTTTTGGGTGAAAACTGAAAATTATTGTTATAGATTATGAGTTGTTGATGTGTGCATGAAACGTTTGGGTGAAAACTGAATTGTTGTGCTATGATCATAGAGTAAGAATAACTTAGAGTGGTCATGAGTGTTGCCAGTTGTCAACTTGAGATTCACGCCACTGGTGGACGATTTCGCAAAATACTTGGTCCTTCTTTCGTTCTTTTTTGTATGAGATGCGTCAATTTGCGTAACTTCGATGTACAAATAAGATGGTTCTAAGCTATATTAATTGAAAATTTTACCAGAAATATATTTTATATAGATACTTCGAAATCTTTGTTATTTTGTATGTTTATTACTTTTGAAGCATTTTTATTGGGTATATACAATTCATAGCAGGTTCATATGGAAGTTTATATCAACATTTGGGCGAGCTTCTTAGACAAGTCTCAATTTGATGGGTTTTTTAACAACCAGGAATTGTAATAAGCGATTTAAAATAAATTTCATGTATGCAATTCAGGTTTTCTGTGAGCTTAACATATGATACGATAGCTTTTTGATGATTCTCTATATTATTAATGAGATGAGAAAAGAGGATATACTTATTGTACAGGTATTTGCTATCCACAAGCTTAATTTTTTATAAATTTAAGGGAATGTAAGTGGCAAATTTTTGTTTGTTGAAAATTTTCAAAACATTCAAAATTTTTATTTACTTTGATGTATAAATTTATTTCTATAAATGCATGTTGCATGTTGTATGTATGTTGCTTATATTGCATGTTTTATGATAATTAAATGAGGGAAAATCATTATTTTTCCTTTTAAAGAACAAAAGAATGGCCATTCATTGCTATTACTATCATAATTAACTTCTTAAATTTCATAAGAGTTTAAATGTTTATTTTTGTGGATTACTTCGCCTTTTAAAACAATTTAATTTTATTAACTTTATTTAATTTTTTTGATTTATTATTTTACATTTCATATTTCGAATCAATGTATAGAATTTCTAGAGGAATCCTTACATTTTATTTATAATGGTGTAAGAGTAATTTTACTATCCCATGTTAGGTATATAATGTAATCTAGTGTATCTAATAATTTTATATTAATTTTATTATCATTTGAAATAAAGCACATTATAGTTTTAATAATGTTGTAAAGTCTGGGTCTATACTAGACTTTATTAGTATACATATATACCGCACTCTATTTACAAAAATGAAAATTAAAGAAGATTTAATTCATAAGTGCAGTTCACTCCAAAGACGGAGAATTTCAGAGTTCTCGAGTCTACGACGAATCTAAAGCACGAGTTTGCGGCAAACTTTAATTATCACACGGCATGATACACGGTACCACAAAGGGCTCACTTTGTAAAACAGGAGGGCCTATACAGGCCTATTCAGTCACTTCAGAGAAAAAAAGAAAAACAACATTTCTGGTCGAGGGGCCTGAGTGGCCAGCGCTCTGGCGCTCGGTACCACAGGTTTCGGGTTCGTGTCCTGGCGGTGCCATGGCTGTTTGTAGTGGTTCGGAATCCACTTTAAACCGTAGGTCCCTGTCCTAATAGGATCGTAGACCTTTGCGGGGGCATTGTTACTCCCGCGTCCGTGGCTTATCTTCAAGTTACACGCGCCCCTGGGTCATGCAAAGTGAGTAACGTCTGTGCAGCGCTTGCCTTAAGGCATCCAAGACCAAGCTGTCTAAGTGTTTGCCAGCTGCATTAGAAAGAAAAAAAACATTTCTGGTCGACTCATCGGAGAACTCTATTTTCACCAAACATTTTAACTAAAGACAATTCGGTCAACTTCCCTCACTTCTTATTAGAGTAGACATTTCTAAGCTCATGGTCTATCACCAATCACGATGGAACAACTCATGATAGATAAATTGATTGATATTCAATCTGTAATTGTTTCGACCTGTGAAAGTCGCAAAGGCCTTCGCTAATTTCCTGAGTCTCATTATACATGATACCGAATATCTGCTATCAGATTTGAATTACAGATTGTTCTCATTAGTACAAAACACTAATTGCATGTAATATAACTACCCACAATAAAGCTCGGCTACAATCAAATTTGAGTGATGAGTTTATTATATATTTTTCAAATAACATACATTCCACTCTCCTGGGAATGAAATACAAAACTCTTCTCTGAGAAAAAAATGCTACAATGTAAATAGGTTTTAGAAAAAAAACAATTAATTGTTAGCCTTTTATCTCATAATGTAAATGACTTGATAAATCCCTAGTTCAATAATTCAGAACTATTGAACTATAGATTTACAGTATTCTACGAAATTTTAAGTTTGTATAGAATCTGTTTTAACAAGATCTAATTAATTAGAAGATTTGTTTTATATCGCATATAAAATTAACAAATTGAAATAAATTATTAAGAATCAAATCCTTTACAAAAAGATTTTTATCTTGTATAATTTTTAATAATTCAGAACTATTGAACTATAGATTTGTTTTCCGAAGAAGTATTCTACGAAATTTTTTATTTTGAAGATAAGTTTGTATAGAATCTGTTTTAACAAGACTATAATTAATTATAAGATTTGTTTTATATCGCATATAAAATTAACAGCGTTGAAATAAATTATTAAGAATCAAACCCTTTTCAAAAAGATTTATCTTGTATAATTTTTTAAAACAATCGTGAAAAATGAAATATTTATCATTTTTCTAGTATTTTATTATTTTATTATTATTGATACAACAATTCAGGATTGCAAATAAAAAAACTTATCTCTTGAATTTGCTTATCTTTAGTAAACACGTAATTAAATATGAGACTTCAGGAGAATTAGGTGAATTCCAAGCCTGTTTTTGAACTGTAAGGTATATTTCATATTATATTTATATTTTCGGTGGAAATGTTTGCGGGAAATACCAAATGATAGGGAGACTAATGACGACATGGGAAGAAAAATTCCGGAGAAAAAAACTGTACTTCTGAACTCCACAGGTAGAAGAAAATGTGACACTGTACAACGTAAAAGGAAGTCACAAAAAACAGACAAACTAATAACAAGGACGAAATTCCGGTGAACTTCTATTTAGCATATTCATTTCCTTAGTGAAAGGTCTGGTGGCAGAGTGATTGGCTCTCTGGCGTTCTGTGCCACAGGTTCCGGTTCGAGTCCTGCGGTGCCATGGATGTTTGTAGTGGTTCGGAATCCGCTTTAAACCGTGGGTCTTAGTGGGGCCTGAATACGACTGTCGCTAGAAAGCTGGGAGTACGGATGACAGACTTCTCACTACATCCTTCCCAAACTGTAAATTGGCAACTCAGGAAAGTGACATCTTCTGTTTCAGAATCTGCCAGTAGATGGAAAAAGGAAAACATCTTCTGTCATGGTTCAACATAGAACATGAACTGTAGTGCCTGGAAGTTTTAATTTCCTCTCTGTGAGGACATCGACTATTTTTAAGGATCACACCTTGCGTCGTCTGCACAATATTCTTTATGGATGAGGAATCTTGGACTTCAGGTAACTCCAGAGCTAAAAATAATAATGAATTAGATCCGGAAGTGATGTGAAAGTGTATCTGAAAACTGGATGAATGACACTTTCATTTCGGGAGTAGTGCCACTATAGATGCTGTACTTATAGATCAAAGTGGGATGTTGCATAAAAATTATTTTAAACCTGACATTATCTTTGCTGAAGTGTGGAATGAAAATTCTAGTCAGAATATCTGATGCCTCTGCATGGTAACTGTACAGGTTACCTGGCCCTGTAACCTGTACAGTTACCATCCACTTATACTGTTCTCAATGCAGAATGTCTCATCAATGAATTCTGCTGTGAATCCACATTAAGCAGTGAATTTGGTTAAACGTAACTGACATTTCTGAGCTTCAAGGGCTCTTTCATCATCATCGCTCATTTCATCATCATCTCTCATTTCATCTCTCCATTGAATTCACCATGGTCAAGCATCGCTGAGCTCACTCCTGGCAAGAAAAGTTAGTTTAGTTTAGTTTGTTGGTCTGCGATCATTTTTTGCACTCTCTGAGTTAATTAGACCAGGACCTACCGTTTAACATGGATTCCGAATCACTAACAAACATCCATGCCACCACCAGGATTCGAATCTGAAGCCTGTGTTACCAATGGCCAGAGCGCTGCCAATTGGCCATCAGGCCGCTATGGCAAAAACGTTAGAAAAAATGATGAGCAGCTTTGATCCTATTTGTTTTGATTAAATTGCTGGCCGCAGTTGATCTTGTATGGATAATACTGGAGAACTCTCTAAGTACCTTTTAATATCACCATTGTAACATTAAAATTCAGTTGCCTTGCTACATCCTGGTACTGTTACGATCAGTAATAGTTCATTGTGTGTTGCTAACGTTCACAGAATCTGTAATTGACACCGATTTCTCTCCTCTGTTAGGGCAAACTATTAGCAAACCTGTTTCTTCCAATTTCTCAATCCTGCCTCCCAATTCATTATTTGGTACAGGGTAAGTTGTTGACGGGTTATAATCTCACAAAAAGCAGCAACCTCGTTGGACAAGTGAAGATAATACGACTTTACAAGTAAATCACTTTGTGGTAACAGCTGAGTAAATCCCCCGGTATGTCAGAGCTATCCCCAAGTCTTTATAAACCGAATTACTTGCACTGTTATCTCATACGTAGATAAGATTGTGTGTAAGTAATGTGCATTTGCATTTTTAATTTTTAATTGAGCTATATGCAAAATTTTAATTCTATAAACCATAACAACTCCCAGCCCCATTGGAGACTTTTGGAACTACGATCTTTATTTCCGGCTGTCGGATACAGCCACAGACGTATCTAGGTAGAGCCAGTTTAATTAGAAATAAAGTATTATTGTATTTTCTTCCTAGTTTCTGTTGAATATAGGGATTTTTTCGGTACATTATTTTTTAAATAGTCTACAAAATGCTTCTCAATAATGCCAGCAGAACCTACTATATATGACTGAATAAAATTATTATAATTAAATATAATTAATAATAGATAAAAACAACTATAGTTTTTGCCTCCAAATACATGGAATACTTGCACGAAGAAACGAAATATAACAGCACTCGATAATACACTGATTGAATAACAATTTCAATGCAATATAATATAGCAACAACATACAACACAATTTTAATGAAATTTTCCTCACTGCAATTTATGATCTCTCACTTTCATTATTAAAATTGTAATGATAAAAGGAAATCAGCTACTTCGATTCATCGAATTAAAAACTATTGAAGATTCTTGTTTGACAGGAAAATATTTCACTTGAAGAACTGAAAATGAATATTTATATTAACATTAAAAAACGACATCGGGCCTGAGGGGCCAAGTGGGTAGCGCTCTGGCACTCGGTACCACAGGTTTCGGATTCGAGTCCCATGTTTGTAGTGGTTCAGAATCCACTTTAAACCGTAGGACTCGGTCTAACAGGATCATAGAGCGTTGCGGAGGTAGTGTTGCTCCGCGTCCGTAGCTTATCTTCAAGCTAGACGCTTCTTCTGGGTAGTGCTACATGAGTAACGTCTGTGCAGCACTTGCCTTAAGGCATCCAAAACAATTGTCTAAGTGTTTGCCAGCTGCATTAGAACAAAAACAAAAACAAAAAAAAATTTTAAAAACGACATACCTTCATTCAATTGGGATGAAAATTAGTTCATATGATGAATATGTATAGAAAAGAAATGATGGTTTCAAAGAAATTAAAAGCTTTATTCAGGACATATAGAGAATAATTTAAAGATGTTTTAGCTTACTTTTTGCCCTTAAGTAAGTTATTATCGGGAATGTCGTTGATTCATATATTTAGCGGCTGACCTACTTTAATATTTTTTGCCAAATCTCTAGTTGTCGAGTTAGATTTACGAGGTTCTGGGTAATCCGTAGGTGCCAGCTCGTTACCCGTAACATGCTCAGTTAAAGAGAGAAATATGGTGATCTATCCGGCCAGATAAGTGTTCGAAAAGCATTAAAACAATGAGTCAAACAATAATCCTGTTGAAATATAAGACAAATTAGATATGAATAATATAATTTAATTGAAATGAATTTAAATAAAATAACTTATTAAACCATAACTCCCAGTTTTCGATCTGAGTTGCTGGTGACAATCAGGTAGTATCCCACCCAGGGCCGAATTTTCCTATAGGCTAATTAGGCTCCAGCCTAGGCCTCAACATAAAGAGGGGCCTACATTCAAATTGTTAGCAAAAATAGAATTACACTATTCTAAAAACAGTAAACACTAAAACACTGAATCGAAAATAAGGAGAAATTATGAAATAAATTTATCTGAATTGAATTTGCTTTAATCTTCAATGTATTGAATATATTTAATTTAATTTGATAGAAAATATGATAATTTTTATTGCATATTTTATTTTCATGGTTAAAGACAATTATTATTTGAATTTTATTTCTTTGTAAATTTTGTGTGTTACGTTTGATTAGCTATTGCTACAAGTACTCTATAGGGTGCTGAGAATAAATGTCCAAATAAGTGTTCTAATAAACAAATAAGTTTATTATCTGTGCCACATTTTTTATAAAGATTAGTACCAATCACAACATGTTTCATTTAACATATTGATATATATCACAGTAATGATGAATTTTATGATCTCTCGTGTAATTTACAAACTTAAAAAGGAGGTGAAAGGGCCTCAGAAGTGAAATAGCCTAGGGCCTCTTTTCATCTAAACTGGCCCGGATCCCACCGCTGTCCTGGACGCTTTCATACAGTTCTTAGTTGCCCATGATGGCTAAATTCGAAGTAGATTCATCACGGAAATTAATATTACTCCACTTCGACGTAAATGATTCCTGTGCCACTTTTTGTATCCTTTATTTAAACTAGAATTTTGTGAAGAAAAATATATTACAATTTGTTGTTGTTGTTGTTGTTACTTATCTCACTTGGTAGATATCTAATCTATACCAAGCCCACGAATCCGTAGGGACTGATGGTTGAAGGAAGGAAGCAGTTTCTGTTGTGAAGGAGCACCCGTAGGTAGAAGTCTGACTTTTGCTCCGTAATGCTCTTACAGTCATAGGAGACCGGGACCTACGGCCAAAGTGGATTCGAACCACTACAAACATCCATGGCACTGCCAGGACTCGAAACCGAAACCTGTGGTGCCGAGTGCTAGCCATTCGACCATTCAGGTCCCATTAAAATTTAAATATATCATATTGTTGAAATCTGTAATGCCAAATACTTAAAATAAATAAAATTGAAATTTTTCTCGCTGCAATTTATTACTTCACTTTCATTATTAAAATTATAATGCTAAAAGTGAATCAGCTACGTAGATTCATTGAATGGGCTAGATGGTCGAGTAACTAACGCTCTGGCGTTCTGTGCAACAAGTCTCGGGTTCGAGTCCCGGCTATGCCATGGATGTTTGTAGTGGTTCGAATCCACTAAGCCGTAGATCCCGGTCTAATATGACTGCAGAGTGTTGGATGTAGGGCTGACAACCCTACCCCGTACAAAAGTCAGCGTCACAGAGGCAAGTCAGACTTCTACCTACGCTGCATCACAGCGGAAGTTTGCCCCTTTCCTTCTACCATGAGGCCACACGGTTTCGTGCGCTTGGTCGAAATGTTGCTGTCTACCAAGTTGGATAAGAAACAACAACAGAAACAGATTCATTGAATTAAAAATCATTGAAGATTCTTGTTTGACAGGAAAATATTTCCTTCAGAATAACTGATAATGAATATTTATCATTTAAATGATAACGTATAAATTATTTATAAGAGTAAAACATAACCTTGATTCACAATTAAAAATAATAATGAAACGGTTATATTAGGGAATAACTTAGTTTCACTATCGCTTTTTGCTCCTAATAAATTCTAGAACAATTAGCATAATTGGAAGGTTATACAGAAATTTTATTTCATTTAGAAAGTGAACCTGAATTATGAAATTACACAGACTGTATGAATTAATAAAATTAAAATTAAAACACAGAAATTCTAAGAAAAGGAATTTACAGGTGGAACAGCCTTCTTTTTTTTTTCAGGTTTCAAAAAGTTTGTAATCACCAAAAAGAAGAAACAGAATCATACCTTTCACGATACACCTGTACTTCTAGGAACAGAAAAATAAACTAGATGATGAACAGGAATATAAGAATAGAAACTTGGAAACTACATTTAGTGCAAATTCCTCCACTTGGCGACCAAGAAAGTCGCCAAATCCTAGAACCTTATAATATGATTAATATTTTCCTCATTAAAGTGGAAAGATCTTATAAATAATCTAAAAGGATTTGTTCATAGAATAAATCCATACTACAATCATCTTTATAAAGCATCAAAATGTATGAAAAATTATTATCATTGACAAAAATAATTTTGTTACAAAATATAAATATTATTAAAAGAGTAGAAATAGTTGCGACTAGTACCATGTTAGGTTTTATTTTGCTTTCTTTTTACCCCTTTTTTTTGTCAGTAAAACAAAAGGATTAGAAAAAAAATCGTCAAAAAAAAAAAAATAATAATAAATAAAAAAAAAAAAAAAAAAGATTTTTGGTTCTGAGATCCCCCGTTCAGAATACCTTTTTTTACTATAATTATAGCTACAATAGTTTCGTGGCATCGACAACTGGTCCCTAATTGTACCGAATTTAAAATTAAAATCTTTTAATTAATTTTAATTTTAATTTTGTACTTTACTTTTATTTTTTTTTTTAGTATTTTTAATTTTTGAGTATCATTTATTTAATTTTATAAACAACATCTTTTATCCATACTAACATTTAAGCAGCCAACTAAAACCGTAATTTTATCTATGAATTAAGATGAGGAGGTTAAGGGGTATATCCCCATCGGTACTCCGTAATCGGTACGCCAGTTGCCAGAAAAAGTAATAAATTTGATCGCCGCGAAAGTCACTAACAGCGGAAGAGCAACTTTGACATGTTGGGATTTCCAAATATGTAATTCGCAGTGTGTGGACAGCCCCCTGGGATTTCCAGCCCGTGGATGCAACCGGTTTGAGCACAGATAGCAGTGAGGATCCGTAGCAATGGGTCGCATCTGGTCTCGGCCGGAGGAACGCGAGTTGACGGTTCATGTGATAACGGGCGACCGCAAGCGTGCAGGAACTGACGCTAATGTATGGCTCATCTTATACGACGAGAAGGGACAAGCTACAGAAAGCTTCAAGCTAAACAGGACCCTACACAATGACCACGAGAGAGGGGCCACCTGCACCTTTTTCTTCCCCTCTGGAGTGGGGTTCGGACAGCCCATGAAGGTACTTTTTTTGTTTCATCTCCAAATATATTATACAAACTAATGTGCTTTGTTTACAAACACGAGATGTATACACAGAGGACAATCGGTATTGTTAAGTTCCTTTGAAAGTGTAGTTCAAGTTAGACTTGTTTTTTAAGGAAGGATATTTTGCCTCAAGTGATCTTTAATTCTAAATCACTCATGGTCAATTAGAGGGACTTTTCCCTCCAAGATCTCCATTTGCTGCTTAATGGAGCAATTTACTTTTTTTTTTTTTTCATCTCCAAATATATATATATAAATTAATGTGCTTTGTTTACAAACACATGGAAATGGAGTGTATACACAGATGACAATCGATATTGATTCTCTTCATATTAAATCAATTTGAAACTGTAGATCAAGTCAAACTTGAATTTTTAAGGAAGGATATTTAACCTCAAGTGATCTTTAATGCTTAAAAATGCCTAACATTCATTGATTTTAAATTAGAGGGAATTTTCCCTAGAAGATCTCCATTTGCTGCTTAATAGAGCAATTTAATTTTGTTTCATCTCCAAATATATTATACAAACTAATGTGCTTTCTTTACAAACACGAGGAAACGGAATGCAGGGCCGGATTTAGATGAAAAGAGGCCTAGGCTGTTCCACTCATGAGGCCCTTTCACCTCCCATTTTTAAGTTTGTAAATTATTTATTATGTTTGTTTATTATTCATATGTGTAGAATTTCTCCTTATTTTTTGATTCAGTGTTTTAGTGTTTACTATTTTTAGAACAGTGTAATTCTAATTTTGCTAACAATTTGAATGTAGGCCCCCTGATCTTGAGGCACTAGGCTGGAGCCTAGTTAGCCTATAAAAAATCCTGTCCTGACGGAATGTATACTCAAATGATAAACGATATTGATTCTGATCCTGTTAAGTCATTATAAAACTGTAGATTAAGTCAGACGGGAGTTTTTAAGGAAGGATATTTTACCTCAAGTGATCATTAATGCTTAAAACTGCCAACATTCATTCACTCATTTGAAATTAGAGAGACTTTCCCCCTCCAAGATCTCCATTTGCTGCTTAATAGAGCAATTTAATTTTTGTTTCATCTCCAAATATATTATACAAACTAATGTGCTATGTTTACAAACACGAGGTAACGGACATAGATGATAACCGGTATTGCCGATTTGAAATTGCAGTTCAAGTCTGATTTGTGTTTTTAGGAAGGGTATTTTACCTCAAGGGATCTTTAATTCTAATCCACTCATGGTAAATTAGAGGGACTTTTCCCTACAAGATCTCCATTTGCTGCTTAATAGAGCAATTTAAATTTAATCCTGTTTAAAAAATAAATGTTTCCTCTTGTAAATTGTGCATCCTTTACCTTAGCAAATACCATTTGTAAAATTATAAGCCCTCTTTAATGAAAACTAGGATATTTGTTGGAATAGAATTCAACCAGTTGCAACAATTCAGAATGGATTGACTTAAAAGTTAACTAAAAAAAGTAACTAGTTCTGTTCACTGATTTTCTTGTAGTTTTTTTCCATCAATTTTATTTATCCTGGGGTTATGCTAATGACAGTGGTCTTTCAGGCCATTTCTTGAACTATTCCATCTCCTTCAACTTATTTCTTATTTAGGGGGGCTAAGGGAATTTTATTGAAACAATGCATGATTTCACTTGAATTTTTATAATAAGATTACGATTGATTTGTACATGTCATAACAATATTTTCTTAAAAAGCAACAATAGTTCAGAGTGGGTTGATTTAAAAGACTACTTCCTTTCATCGATTTTCTTGAATTCTTGTAGTTTTTTTCCATCAATTTTATTTATTCTGCGGTTATATTGAAGGTAGTGAGTGGTCTTCCATGCCATTTCTTGAACAATTCCATCTGCTTCATACATATTTCTAAGTGTTAAACGTATTGCTAAGTGTATTTCATTGAAACAAGGTATGAGTCCACTTGAATTTTTATAATACGGTTACGATTGATTGGTACATATCATATTATCTTAAAAATTATTAATCATATCATCTTAATTTTCTTAAAAATTATTAATCATATCATCTTATATCATATTATCTTAAACAATATTATCTTAAAATTTTATAAATGACCTTAAATTAAACAAATTTGTATTCCAATAAGACTGATTGGAAACATGCGACTATGTTAAATGAGGTCCAAAATATTTTGAAACGTCATCGTATTTGTTTGATTTATTCATCTTAAAACATCTATGGGGTGAATTGAAGATAAATCTGAACAAAATTAGCAATAATAATAACTAAAATTGTTTCTTCCAACCTAGTGATGAAAACTGTTTTGGATTTGACTAAAATGTCCATCAATGCCTTTGAGACTACAAAATTTAGTGCATGAAAGATACAATAAAACAATATATCTTTTGCTTTTATAGAAATTTTTGCATTTCATTAGCCAAGTGGGGAACGAATGTTCTTTTGTGATAAGTAGTTCTTCCCCAAATCGTAACTAACCTGCACTTGTATGAGTCTTATACAATTTTTAACACAATACTATTGAAAAAATGTTATATAAAATACTTTTCTTTTTTAATGTTAGTTAAAACGTCCTTTTAACCAGTTACATTTACAAGATTTGTAGAGTGAACGAATACTTTAGTGACTCGTTCTGTATTGAAATGTTGGATTGCATATTAAGTAGTAATCAAAGAAATTAGTTTTAATTTATTGCAATTGCATTATGTTTATCTGAATTAATTTCTGTCATAGCGTTTAAAAAATTATTTTTAATATAGAGTATAATTCAATAAAAAGTCCAATTGTAATAAAATTTCGATAAAATTCAATAAAAAAAGACCAATTTTAATAAAATTCAATAAAAAGTCCAATTTTAATAAAATTTCAATAAAAAGTTAAAAATAAAATTTAATAACAAATAAAATAAATTTTAAGAAATCTTGTCAAGAATATCATAAGTAATTAAAATCAATGTCAAAAGATTGAATATAACAGAAAAGCAAATTTATTTTCCAGAAAAATATCAAAACACAGAAAAATACAAAAAATATCATTTTTAAATATCCAGAAAAATATCAGAATAACAGAAAATATATAATTTAATAATTTTCTGTTATTCATTCTAATTCTTTTCATTAATATATAAAAACTAATATGCTTATAAAATAATGTGAATTTTTGAATGTGCATATTATTATTATTTAAAATTAATAGTTGTTCCTTTGAGAGGAAAGAATAAATGATAACGTTAGTTGCTCACGACTGATTTCTGTTTTTCATAAAACATTGTAGAGAAATTTCTACAAGGAGAAGAATAAAAAAGAATTTAAAATAACATAAGCTTTCAAGATAGTAAAAAAAAAAAAAAAGTTCTTTATTGTTCGCAATGTTTTGATAAAAGCTGAATCAAATTTTTGAATAGCTAAGTGGAAGACATTCTTTAAAGTACATTATAAATTAAAGGACTTAGAATATTTTAAAATAAGAAAAGTTCTATTCAGTGATGAAAATAAAGATTCCCTTCCCCAAAAAAAAAAGATTTGTACTTTCATTAGTGTCAAATCAACTTGAACATTTGAAGAAGTTGAATATCTTATATTAAAAGATTAGTTTTCATCATATTTCTTAATTTCTCGTAAAAAAAAAAAAGGACAGCCGCTGACAGTCTTTAAAAGACAGCCAAAATCGATTGTGATTTTCTTAACTCTTTGTATAGGTGTTATTTCAAGCAATATATGTATGTGTTTCATAGCATACTTAGCAAATTTCTCAAAGTTTAATGTAACACTGTTCAAGTTTCAAATTACTTATGCAAACTAACTGTTTAACTGCAAATATAACAGAAGGCGTAATTTTATTTTCCCAAGTAAGCTGATATACTTTTCCTGTAAATTGTGCTTTTCTGCAATAATGTGCACCGAGCAAAAAACATCGATCAGTTTTCGTAGTTCAATTTTTGTTTTAAAATCCAGCTTAGGTATATTTAAAATTATGTAGTTTTCAGCTCCTACAACTGGGGGGTATATTTTATAAAACTCGAAGTTCAGAGCTATGTAATCTTTCCCAGAAGACTTTTTTATATTTAAGTAGTATTTTGGACTAATCCCCATTATGTTGTTAATTAATATATATTTTGAACTAATCCTTATTATGTTGTTAATTAATATATATTTTGAACTAATCCTTATTATGTTGTTAATTAATATATATTTTAAACTAATCCTTATTATGTTGTTAATTAATACATATGGGGCCTGATGGCTGAGTGGCTAGCGCTCTGTACCGCAGGTTTCGGCCCGGCTGGGCCATGGATGTTTGTAGTGGTTCGGAATCCACTTTAAGCCATAGGTCCCGGTCTAATATGATCGTAGATCTTGTCTTGAGGTTTAGTCAGTCTTCAGCCCTCGTGCTTCCTCGCTAAAGTGAAGCTGCATATTACCCTTAACCATGGACTAGTCGCCTGTGACGGGGTCTCTTGGACCTGGTGTGGCTTTCCTGCACCAGGGGGATTAGTAACAACAACAACAACAACAACATTAATATATATATATATATATTGCTGTTTCTCTTGGATACAATATTGAAGCAATTCTTACTCACGAAAGACATATACAATTTTGTCGTTGTTTCAGACAATTATAAGAAGTCTTAAAAAATGGTACGTTTTTACAGGTTCTTCAAATCCATCAACAACGACTCGATTATTACGAATCGCCGGTACTGAAGACAGTAACTAACGAAATATAATAATTGATCCTCACTACTATCATTGTCCATGACCCAATAAAGGCTTATCGAAGTATATTCCAATGCATTCAAAACACTGTTCCTGAGATTTGTTTACCTCATTCAAATAACAGGCGGCCTGATGATCAATTAGCTGACGCTCTGAAGCTCAGCACCACGGGTTTCAGGTTTGTGTCCTGGCGGTGCTATGGATGTTTGTAGTGGTACGGAATCCACTTTAAACCGTAGGTCCCGGTCTAATATGATTATAGAGCTTTGTCTTGATATTTAATCCAGTCTTCAGCCCTCGTGTTTCCTCGCTAAAGTAAAGCTGCATATTACCCTTAGCCATGGACCAATCGCCTGGACTGGGTGTATTGGACATGGCGTAGGCTTTCCTGCACCAGGGGCTAGTACAACAACAAATAGCAGAAAAATTACATATTGCACTAAGATGTGAGTAACTCTGCCGGAGAAACCAAAGGAACAATTCCTTTAGAATACAGATTTCTTTTATATTTCTTATTTTTGATATCTAAGGAACTTTCGAAACGAATGCTTTTCATAAATATTTTGTTTTATTGTATCCAACAACATATTTTTCTATATTTTTAAAAATGATTTCTTTTCATCTTGCAGGCTGAGTTTTGGCGAGATTCATTTGGTTTAGGCCATAATTGGTTCTTGGAACGCATTGTGGTGGAAGACAAAACTCATGGTAGTGAACACATCTTTCCCGTTCACAGGTGGGTGAAGCCTGAGCGCCACTACATCATTTACGAATACGACTGCTGCTTACCACAAGAAGACGAACACCAAGAGCAGAGGAGGACAGAGCTTAAAGAATACAGAAAATTGTACCAGTATGTACAGAACATTGAAGATGGACCAGTTCAGGTAACTTTCTCATGAATTTGTTTCTTTCTTATAGGCATTGTATGTATGCATTTAGCGAAATGATACTGGTATACAAGGTCTCTAGATCTCTGATCTCTGGATATACAAGGTCTCTGGTATACAAGGTCTCTGGATATAGATCTCTGATCGGTCATAGATCTCTGGATACATGGTCTCTGGATATGTAGGTCCTAGATTCCTGGATGCATGGTCTCTGGATATGTAGGTCCTAGATCTCCAGATATGTCTGGATACATGGTCTCTGGTATGGTCCCTAGATCTCTGGATACATGGTCTCTGGTATTTTCCATATATCTATATAAAAATACATGGTCTCTAATCTCCTAACTGGAAGAGTCAAATAAGTCTCAGGGTAATAAAAATTGGGTCATGATTCATAGCTTTTCTGTCCAAATCTTAGGATTATTTCTTTTATGCCAACCAATTTCTTTCTTATGGATACATGTATGTATGTATTTAGTGAAATGAAACATATATCCATGGAAAAATACCAGAGATCTAATCTTATCAAGAGTCAAATAAGTCTTAGGGTAATAAAAAAGGGTATTGATTCATATTTTTTCTGCCAAATCAACAAGTTTATTAGAATATTGTATATATATATAAGGTTCCGACAGATTAATTAGTAAGTCCAACAAAATAAATATATCTATCTATCATTACATATAAGGAAAAAACTACTAAAAATTTAAAAACACTGGAAAAGTCAAGAACTTTCGCTGTTGTGACTAATCCTAAGTGTCCGACAGCACGGCACGGACACCCCATGTGTAGTCTACGCATGGATGGACCGTTTTTTGGTGATGGAGCACCCGCAGGTAGAGGGTCTGACGTGTCTATGAGTTGCTAAAGAAAGAGGGCAGTGCCTTCCCAGAAGACTTTTGGGGGGAACTACACCGCATTTGCTTACCGTATGGGAGGAAACCTGGAAAACTTAAAACAGTTATTCTGACTAACGAGTCAAGATGCTGAACACCACAAACACTATCTAGTCTCTTCGTTTCTTCAAACAGTGTGTCTACAACAATACCACCAGCGGATTGAACCTCAGCCCTAATGTTCACCAGCAGCGCACGTTTACCACTGAGCTACGAGTCCGCAGAAGATAGGAGATAAACAGCTTAAATAATTCAATCTTTCGAATATGTGTGGTTTGGTTTGTCTCTCTACGGTCATCTTGTGCACACGACTACTAAACAGACCGAAACCTACATTTCAAAGTGGATTCGAACCACTACAAACATCCATACCACCGCCAGGATTAGAATTTGAAGACTGGGATACCAAAGGCCAGAGCGCTAGCCACCAGGCCGCCCGAATTTATGTGATCTATATATGCTCATATGAGCTACCTCTGAGTCACAAGGCAGGCATCGAAAGCTGAGTAAAATGTATCAGGTAAGGCACATACACTAATAAACGCACGAAAATTTCTCTACATAAGATATCTCAAAATACACACACACAAACTGCTATGTATGCCGAATGTTATTTTCGTGGCCTTGTTATACAGCTTCTTCCTTGCCCATTTTCTTTTACATTTTGTCGTATGTTTTCGTATTATTTGTAGTGTTTATCCTATATAGTATAGTATAATATACTATCAGAGTATCAAGGTAATCCAAAAGGACAAATCAATTATAAATATATACAGAATAGGGTTATTAAAACTTTTTATCGGTGTTTTTTTGTATTTACATCGAGGACTGTGTCGTATTGACCATTTCTTTGTGTGCAGCCCAATACCAACTAGCCTCGAAGCAGGCATGTCGTGTGGGCTGCACCAACGAACTCTGTTACTCATTTAGCACTACCCAGGGGGAACGTGTGGCTTGAAGATATGCTACGAACGCGAGTAACACTACCCCCATAATGCTCTACTATCCTATTAGACCGGGACCTACGGTTTAAAGTAGATTTCAAACCATTACAAACAACCATGGCACCGCCGGGACTCGAAATCTCTGGCACCGAGCGCTAGCCACTCGGCCATGAGGCCACTCCGTGTCTTTTTTAATGTAATACACACACGCATACATATATATACACACACACATATATATATATATATATATATATATATATATATACATATATATATATATATATATATACATACTGTGTGTGTGGGCAGAGCTATATAATCTAATCATAATAATATAACACGTGAATGAGAAAATTGATATCATGAGAGTTTTTTTTTTTTTTTTTTTTTTTTTCTGCAAAATAAAGGTTTAAAATATTAAAACTTATTTAATAAAATATAATATCGTAGCTCATAAATCAAAAAGAAATGTCACACTTTCTTAGCAAAAACTACAAAACAAAACATTTTTTTTTTTTAATTTAAGTAAATGCATTTGATAGATTCTTCCATGTTTAAAAATAAACTAATTCAGTTTACAAATAAATCGATATCTCTTCCATCCGGATCTATAAAATGGAAAATAACCTAGCTTTTAACACTTGATAAAATGCCGAAAGGATTCAGAATTCAGTTAATTTCAATATCATCAACCAAGGTTAAAAAAAAGAAAGAAAAAAAAAACATGGATTGTCAGAAAGGGCAATAAACAGCATGTTAATCAATTTTAAATCGAAAAAATGCTGGCGTGTTAATTTTGCACAAGCGTGCTTCTCAATATTATCGCAACATAGAAATGATTCTCAATAAATACCAAACTTTTAATGAAATGTGTGTCAAATTAAAGAGAGAAATAATGACAAAAAAAAAAAAAATAATAATAATTAAATGCAGTAACATTTGTAAATAAAAATTTTTTCTCCTCCAGAATAGCGGCCTGGTGGTCAAATGGAGCGCTCTGGCCTTTGTTATCTCAGGCTTCAGGTTCGAATCCTGGTGGTGGCATGGATGTTTGTGAGTGGTTCGGAATCCACGTTAAACTGTAGATCCAGGTTTGTTTAGCCCAAAGTGTGCACAATTTGACAGTAGAGCGACAAACCAAACCGAATATCTTCCAGAATGTATTTTAAATTAGTGCAAATACTTCTGCTCGATTGCCGGCGGCTTAATGGCCGGTTTGGCTAGCGCTCTGGCCTTTGGTACCGCAGTTCCGAGTTCGATTCCTGGCGACGCCATGGTTGTTGTTAGTGGTTCAGAATCCACGCTAAACTGTAGGTTCATGTCTAACTGGCTTAAAGTGTGCATAAAATGACAGTAGAGTGACAAACCAAACTAAATCTTCATTGGTGCAACAGGGTCCCAAGATAATCTTTCTACTGGCAGATTTCGAGACAGATGTTTTCTTATGAGGTAGGGTTGTCATCCCAACGTTCTATAGTCTTATTAGACCAGTTTGGTTTATCGATCTACGGTCATTTGTGTACACTTTAGACTAAATATACCCGGACCTACAGTTTAACGTGGATTTCAAACCACTAACAAACACCCATCCCACGGCTAGGATATTAGACAGGTACCTACGGTTTAAAGTGGTCATCATTACATTATTAAAAAAAAACAAATTTCACTTTTTGTTTCTGTAGATGCCAGTCTTTCTATAGGTTTTGGTTTGTCACTCTACGGTCAATTTTTGCACATTTTGGGTTAATTAGACCGGGACCTATAGTTTAACGTGGATTCCGAACCACTACAATATCCATGGCACCGCCGAGTTCGAACCCGAAGCCTATGACATCGAGCGCTAGTTACTCGTCCATCAGGACCTTATGCAAATATTACACCCTTAAACTAATTAAAATACATTTTTATGAAAAAACTGCTTTTATAGTTATATGAATTCAATAAAAATCATTGAATTTATTTCAAAAATTCATCTAAATCGATTACTAAAGATCATAGTACATAAACTTATGGAAATGAATCTGGAATCAGAAATGTTTTGGCCAACTGCCCACCCCTGAAGGTAGTTATCGATAATAGTTTCCCTATTGTATTGAGATTTGCATATCGAAAACATGTATCCACCGAAACGAATAAATATTCAATTCTTTCCAGAATTACAATCTTGTTGTTTAGCTATCGATCTTACCAAACCTTGTAACAGACAGGCGATGTTAGGATTTTTTTATTTTATAACTTAATGTTTAAGTGAAATCAAATAGTTTAAAAACGCGGGATACAAAAAAGATAAATAGTTCATTTTCCCATCTTTGCAATAAATTTCTGTCTTATTAAGCATTGTACAATTGAATGTTTTAGACTTATTGTCTCATGATACAAAAATAAAGATAAAAAATGGTAAAAAACTGAAATCTGCTCGGCAAATTTCAACTTATCATGTGTGAACATTGAAGAACGGATGAATAAGCTCAGGAATATACCAATGTTTAACAATGCACGAGATATATGAAGCAATTGATTGGAATACTACAAGAATGGCCAAATTCAAATAGCCGTATGAATATAGCAATGTTGAATAGATCAATAATTTCATGAAGAATGAATTGTTCAAGAATCTCTAAAAGAATATACAAAAGTAAGATAAATGTCGCCACAAATTAAGAATGAAGTATTCCAAATTCTACAAGAAACGTTATTACATTCCATACCCAAAAGAATGTATCAAAGTTTGAAAATATTAGTCGTAAATGAAGAATGAAGTATTCCAAATTCTACAAGAAACGTAATCACATACGATACCCAAAAGAATATATCAAAGTTTGAAAATTCTGGATATAAATAAAGAATGAAGTATTCCAAATACGTTATCGCGTACAATACCCAAAGAATAAATCAAAGTTTGAATATTCTAGGCATAAATGTAGAAGTATTCCAAACACAATAAGAAGCACTATACAGCTCAATATGCATGGGGAAATGCCAAAAAAGTGATAAATATGAAACTTCAAGAAGAAGGAATTGATCAACGCACTACGAGTACTTATAGCCATTGGGTATATAAATGTTTAAAATCCCAAGCCAAAAGGTGAAAAGTAATTCCAGAAACTTCCAGTAACTTCTTGAGGATTAACGTTATTCATGAATCATTTCAAGAGTTAAGGGGCCCAAACTACCATTTTTCTGCCAAAATTTGCAAATTTAGAATATCACTTTATTGGCATGCTGCACTTTTTGGATTGCGCCACGAACCCCTAACCAGGACAACATCATGTTCACATATGATAATAATTTTCCATCTTTACAATAAACTTCTGTCTTATTAAGCATTGTATGAATGAATGTTTCAGACTCATTGTCTCAATGTGTGCTGTACTTTCTTTATTTTTTTAAATCTGCTTAACATACTTGCTTTTTTTTATCTGCATCTACTTAACATACTCGATTTATTTATTCGCATCTAGTTAACTCCTGCTCCTTCCTTTCTGCTAAGCGGAAATACTAGTTTAAAGTTAAACATGTCGGTTTTATTATTTTATTTTATTTCTGGGAAGATGGGTTTGAAGGACAATGTTTGTTAATTACTTCACGAAGAAAGATTTACTGACTTACTGCCTACTAAGAAAGACCATGTGACTTAAAAATTAAATTTTTGAAACTATGTAAATATTCAATATTTTGCAACACTCCAATTATATAACCCTTTATTTTTAATTTATTTTTATTATTTCCTTCTATTATCAACCACATCTACTGCAAGAATGATGTAATCCTTTTAGTTAAGTCACTGTTTCAGAAGTATCTCTGAGTTATAAACAGTTGAAATATTCACTCAATCAGACTTTTTGACATTTCTTTCCAATTCATTGGCTAGAGCAGTGGTCTCCACTTTGAAGACCACTGAAATGAATGAAATTTAAAAAAAAAACTTATTTCGTTTTTAAACAGATAGTTTAAAATTCGTTACAAAATCAAAATGTATTTTTTTTCATAAGTATACTGGAGTTGATCCTTGCATACTAGAATGCAGTTTTTACTTATTTTATTTTTATTTTTACAAAATATACTTGGTAATATTTTTTACTTTAGCTTTTACTGTGTTACTTATCTACACACATATTCCCCTTTTTTTTTTTTTTTTTTTTTTTTGTTAAATGAATAATTTATCTTATTAACGGTATAAAAATGTTAGGAGTGGTCATAAATTAAAATGCTAAAAGATAAGATAAATCCCGTGTCAGTTCAAGACAAAATATCAATTACACGTATAAACAAGATATCAATCACACACATATACATAAGGACAGAGAGAGAGAGAGAGAGAAATGTTTTATCTATGCCTGCTTTGTTTAAATTGCATATTTTTGTTTCTTTTGATATGCTAAAACAGTTGTTGCCTTTCAACGTTTTGATATCTGTATTAGTCTGCCTTTCAATTTCGTTACTGCATGTGATCTCTATCGCTGATCGCCCTACTGATTATCGGAGATTTCAATTTCCTGTTCACTTCCAGTAAATTCAAAAATTTTCCCCCAAATTTTCTTTTCTTTTCTGGTTGTTTTTTAATTTGCAAAATTTTTCAACTATCCGCCTCATGCAGTTTAAACTAAATGTTATCGCATTGTACGAAAATTTCGTGCAGTTTGCCAGCAATGCGGTTTTGATCAAGAAAATAAACACGAAGCTTATGTATATACAACTGTGTCCAAAAGGTAAGACCAGTTTTTAATTTAAAACTTCCGGGGCTTATGGAATTTCAATTTTTCTTCTTTTTATGTTTTTGGCACTGACCTTGACATCTGTGTGAAATTTCACGTCAAAATATTCATTAGTGCTTGAGTTACGCTTGGTTTTGTGAGATGCTAAAACTGATTCCGGCAATTTTGAAATGTCTCTTCAATCGACTCAAAACGTTGTCCCGGAGTGGTCTTTTGAGTTTAGGGGATTGCTAGAAGTAACACGATGTTAAATCAGGTGAATACGATGGTTGCACAACGATATGTGTTTTAATTTTTGCGAAAAAGTCTCGAAGAATCAATGCAGTGTGAGCTGGCGCATCCAGTGTTTTCTGTACCAATCGAGTACCAATTTGCGCGTTTGAGGCCCAAAATCAAATTGACCGATCCTTTTGAAATTCCAGCATCATCACCAAGTTTTCTAATTGTCAATCGACGGTTTGCAAGCACCAAATATTTAATTTTTTGACGTCGTCTCGAGACGTTTTTCGCTCTTCGTCTTCAACGCGTTCTCTGCCTTCTTTGAACTGTTTTTACCACTTCTAAACATTTCTTTCCGTTATAGGAATGCTCACCGAATTCATTCTGCAACATTCTATACGTTTCTGCAAACAAAATGTAACGCAAGTTCTTGCTCAATTAATTCAGACATTTCAAAAATCGCCGGAATCAGTTTTAGCGTCTCACAAAGCCAAGCGTAACTCAAACACTAATGAATATTTTGACGTCAAATTTCACACAGATATCAAGGACAGTGCCAACAACCTAAAAAATTGAAATACCATATGCGCGGGAAATTTAAATTGAAAACTGGTCTTACTTTTTGGACACAGTAATATATATATGAATCAATTATGATACAATATTCACAAATTGGACAAGTGAGCAAAAAAACACTTTATGTATAAGCCAAGGATAGGCGTTATAAATGTGAAGAATAGAATGCCACATAACTACTACAATGTGGAAGATACACTTTTTTTTATAATGGTTTAAAAATATGCAGTTAAAACAATCAAGAAAATTAACTGTCTATTAATAAAAATCCTTCAATTCATTCCTTTATTACAAACATCAAAGTAGTAAGGGTTATAATAAAGCCCTTTTACTTTTATATCTGGTAAAGAAATTTTAACCAAGTATGGATTTCGCGGAGATTAATAGCAAAAGTCCCCAAAATAAAGTTTTAGAAAAACAGAGGCAGAAAATTTTTAAAAAATTATCAGTTTCTTGTGTATTATTTCTTGTTTTATGATATGTCATATTATATCCTATTAATCTGTCAGATATTCCATAATCAGTAAAGAAATGTCTCATGTGCTTCGATAACGATAAAAAATTCAAATTTTTTTTTTTAAATAAATGATGTACTAGACGCTACGTATCACTGTTTACAGAGATCGACATATGTAAAACTGTAAAATATGTAATGTATTTTACATATATTGATTATTATTTAACATGGCATATGTAAAATATGTAATGTTGATAATATTGTATTAAATTTAGTTCTATAAAAGCTCAAAAATTAAATTTACAATTACATAAGTCATTTTTTTTTTAAATTTTCTTCTTTAAAAAAAACTATTGTAATGTACATAAAATTAGAAAGAATTTGTTGCCTTCTTTTTTGAAAGAACCAATTACTGTTAAATATACGGTGAGACGATTTTCTCCCTGTTTTTTTCAATTCATTCGTCCTTCAGAGGTTATTTCTCTTTTTCCATCCTTCCACGTACACACACTAAAGAATGGGATGCATTTCGTCTCTTCTCAATTTTTCTTAACGTAGTAAATGGAATTATTTGTTGTCTGAATGTTATCAGATAAATATTGGTTACGAGATTTCCTTTCTGGGAAGGAATACCTCGCCCCCCAATAAAAAAAAAAAGAAAACAATTAAGAAGCTGTTTCTGGTGGATTGATGAGTAATAATTTAAGTTTAGTGAGAGTGGAATTGGATTACATCGAAGAAATAGCCACGTGAAATTTAAAAGAAAGATGATGTGATGAATCCTCAATGTCCTGCAGTGCGCGACGGGCATTCCATGAGTGATCTACTCATGGATGATGGGAAAGGGCAGCTTCTGTTGTGATGGAGCACCCGTAGGTAGAAGTCTAACTTTTACTTCGTGATGCTCTTACAGTCATATGAGACTGGGACCTACGGCTTAAAAGTGGATTCCGAACCACTACAAACATCCATGGCACTGCCGGGACTTGATCCCGAAACCTATAGTACAGAGTGCCAGACATTCGACCATTCAGGCCCAGAAAGATGATTGGAGATGTTGTTGTTGTGACTAATCCTCAGTGTCCGGCATCGCGGGAAGGTCATCCCATGAGTAGTCTAATCATGGATGGAGGGAACAGGGGCAGCTTCTGTTGTGATCCGTAGGTAGAAAGTTTGACTTTCTTCCGAGTCGCTAAAGGGGGCAGTGCCTTTCGGGAAGACTTTTAGGGGAATTGGCCCGAATTTGCATATTGTATGGAAGAATGCGTATCGTATCCAATGCAACCAAGGCTGTCTCGTAAATTATTTGTTAGTAACGTGAGGCATATATTCAGGGCCGGATTTAGATGAAAAGAGGCCCTAGGCCATTCCACTTATGAGGCCCTTTCACCTCCCATTTTTAAGTTTGTAAATTACTTATTATGCTTGTTTATTATTCATATGTGTAGAATATCTCCTTATTTTTGATTCAGTGTTTTAGTGTTTACTGTTTTTAGAATAGTGTCATTCTAATTTTGCTAACAATTTGAATGTAGGCCCCTCTTGATCTTGAGGCCCTAGGCTGAAGCCTAGTTAGCCTATAGGAAAATCCGGCCCTGCATATATCTGTCCTTCATATGACGTTTTGTTTTCAAAACTTTTAATAATCACATTCGGGACTGTGATTGAAGTCTTTTGTCAAACTTTGAATTAATAATTAATTTGGTTTACTATATATTACTATAATACTATAAATACTACTTAATAATAATTACTTATAATACTACATTGCTATAGCATAATTATACTATACATTGCTAACTACTCTTTTCAATTTCAAGGCTTATTTTATAATTTTGAAAAAGTGTAGCTCCTTTGAAGATAAAAAAGTTTAATATTTTAAATCTATAAACTATCACGCAGATTTATTTTTTAAAAATAAAGAAAATAATATTCAGTTTGACATTATCTGAAAAAAAAATGAAATGTATATAAATATTTCTTCATTAAATACAATTTTAAAATGTTTATGTTATTTCAACTTTGAGATGACTGAACTAACTGAGCCAATGCAATTAAGGATGTTCCGTAAATTATTTGTCATTAACGTGAGACATACATCTCATTTATATGTCGTTTTTATTTCGGTATATAAAAACATTTAAGGACTATATATTGCTATTATATTATTATGCTATAAGCTATTTACTATTATTTTCCTATTCATTTTTATAGTTGGAAAAATGTATTTTCTTTGAGTCATAAAAGTTTAATGTATTAAATCAAACTATCACGAATATTTATTTTTAAAAATGTATTCTACCTAGCTACTTATGGCATAATATATCCAATTGTGAAATTTCAACATAAAAAAAGTCGGTGATTAAATAAGATTTTTTCTTATCTGTAAGTATTAACTTTAATTATGTATCTAATTTAATTTTTCAACCCTTAAAACTCAGGTTTTGGAAGTAACTATGTTGTTGTTGTGTCTAATCCTCAATGTCCTGCAGTGCAGGGCTGACACCACGAATAGTATACTCATGGATGGAAGGGAAGATAAGGTCCATTATCTATTGTGATGGTACATCCGTAGGTAGAAGTCTGACTTAGTTCCATGTCGCTGAAGGAGGGCAGTTCCTTCCGGGAGGACTTTTAGATGGAACTGTCCCGCATTTGCGTACCGTATGAGAAAAAACCCGGTTTCGTTTGTCACTCTGTGGTCATTTTTGCACACTTTAGGCTACTTAGACCTGGACCTATAGTTTAACGTGGTTTCAGACCACTAACAAACATCTATGCCATAGGCAGGATTCGAACCTGAAGCCTGTGGTATCAATGGCCAGAGCGCTAGCCAGTGTGGCCATCAGACCGCAGGGGAAAAAACCCCGAAAAACTCCCAACAGGTAGTCCGATTAACGAGAAAAAGATGCTGAGCATTACAAACGCCATCGATTCTCCTCGTTTTTAAAGACAGTGTCTACAATAAAGCCATCAGCGGATTGAACCTTAGTCTTAATGCTAACTAGCGGCGCACATTGCCACTGAGCCTCGAGTATGGCGAGAATATCTGTAAATAGCCCAATGAAATTAGGAAATCTCTTCCTGTATAATTTACAACGAACGTACTTTCATATTTCAAATTTATTATTTCAATTGCATTATCATTTTCTGATCCTATTTGCAGACTGAAAAAATGTAAGCATGTTTTTAAAAAATAAATAGAACGTACGTAAAAAAGTCTAAATATATATTGTTATATTAATCATAAGCGTTCTCTATAAATTATAATTGTCCAATCCGGGGTCTGTATAAGTCCACATTTGTTATAAATGTGGCCCAATATGAAATCATAAATTTCCTAAAGAACCTAACTTTTATGCCATCATCATCACCATCATCAATTCCCATGGTGGGCCAAGGCCTCTTCCTACCGGCAGATTTCGAGACAGGAGATGTTTTTCTTTATACGAGGTGGGGTTGTCATCCCTACATCTAACGCTCTACAGTCATATTTGACCAGGACCTACAGTTTAAAGTATATTCGAACCAATACAAATATCCATGACACCGCCGGGACCCGAAACCGAACGCCAGAGCGCTAGTCAATCGGCCATCAGGACCCTAACTTTTTATGTACTTATTTTATATTTTTTAAATCTAATTATAAAAAAAATGGCGAAAAAATAGTGAAATTAATGGTGTAATTTTTTGTGTTATTGTAATTTTGGTGTAATCTGAATTTTTAAGATACAGCATCTTTATTGTCTCAATAATTAAAAATAAGAATATCCTAAGCTGAAGAAAGTCGAAGATTCGACGCCATTTTGCATATTTAATTTAATGAAAATCTTAGACTGGACACCATTTATAACTTTTGTGCTTTACAACTATTGCTAAATTGCATATTTTAGGGGTTTAAAAAGCATTTAGTCTACACATGCGGATCGAGACGGGTTTTTCTCTCCTACTTCCAGTACGACGCAAAAGAAGCTAAAATACTGGACATTCCTGCTTTAATTGCTAGACAAATTCTCAAGGTCTTTCATGCCTCAGTTGCTATCCAACAATCAGCTGACAGCAAATGAGTTCCTCTGTTTTATGCAAAATTAAAAGATGCAATTTACAATGTAAGACATGAAATGACGGTCCTAAATATAATGAAATATCCCAAGTGTGTGATTTGAATTCTTTGAATAATTTTCAATGTCAGGTGAAGAATAATTCACATCAAACTTTCAGGGTTTGGATGAAATTTAATTTATTATTGTATATATTCAAATCTGCAGACAAATTGTATTTTAAATGTAACAAAAATACATGTCTGCCAAAAAAAAAAAAAAGAAGACTAAAATGAGTTGTTTGTCAGGATGTCAAAGTCAAATAAAAAAATTTTAAAATAGTGTTGCGTGGGTAGAAAGCAAAAATCAGCTCAAATCGAGAGTGAAACTAATTATGTTAACCAATAACCGTTTCCTTTCTATTGCTTATCAGAAACCCAATGGGATTACATAATGGTTGTTAAACATTTTTAGATATTAACTAAGATAACTATATGCTGGACAGACCTTAACTTTGGTTAGCTGATAAACTTTATCGCCTGATTTTGGGTTAATCCACACACACACACACACACATATCCCTTTAAGATCTGATATTTTTTATATTTAATTTTTTACTTTTTAAAAAAAAAGTTTTAATAGACATTGACTTTACTGATACTAAAAAAATAATTAAACTAATCTATGCCCTCCCTAAGGCATGGTGGGGTACCAACACGATCGTAAGGGTTAGGCTTTTTTCCATGAATATATATAATATCTGTGTGTGTGTGTCTAGCGCTCGGTGCCATATATGTTTGTAGTGGTTCGGAATCTCCTTTAAATCTTAGGTCCCGGTCTAATATGACTGTAGAGCGTTGCTCTTAAAGGCTGACAATCCTACCCCGTAAAAGAAAATATCTCATGTTTCGGAATCTGCCAGTAGGCAGACAGCTTTGGCCTACCATAGGGCTGTTTGTGCCATTGAAGAAGAATCGGCCATTATTATTCATAAATTATAATTTAATTAGTATTATACTATAATTTTATATTTAGTATAATATAAATTATAATATAATCTCAATTTATATTAGTACCGTAACTATCAGAAATTTGTATAACCATGAAATCGAATAGTATTAGACAAAATGAGAAATGTTCACTTCATACTCATGGTGGAAGGCCATACACTATGTTAACCCATACAGGTGAAATTCAAAAAATATTGGTAAATAATGAAGGTATATATGTATATATAAATATATATATATATATGTATGTATAGATATATATAATGTATAGATATATATGTATGTATAGATATATATGTATATGTAATGTATATACATATATAAAAAAGAACTGACAAGAAATGAACTCGAAACACTATCCGTTTGCATAGTAGAAGTCACAACAGTATTCACTACACGTAAATTATCATGTGTTTCATGGAAACACAATCAAATATTATATAAAAAATACCATGATAACACTCGCTTTATAAAAACCTTGAAGGGCCTCACATTCAGAGTCGTCAAAAATATGTAAAAAAAAAAAAAAAAATTTTCAATATCCGAAGTGCTCATAAACTACATCTATGAAATTGAAAATCATTAAACAAATGCAAATATCAAAAGAGTCTACGACTAGAACCGCATCGACAGATAAAAAAAAAAAAAAACACACACACATTTTTATATAAAATATACAATAACAAGGTGTGAAACAAATTGTCAGGAATCAGTATATTCTAAAAGAAATTATAAAAGAAAAGAGATTATAAAAATCCTAAGAAAATTAATTATAACATTTTGAGGACAACTTTATCAAGGAATGCATATCCTCAGGATATTATAAACCACACGATTTCTGCTCGCTTGATGGCTGGATCCAAATTGAACTTTACAAAAAATACCTTACAAGCTATTTCTGTGAAACATGTCTATTACATAAAAAGATTTTATGTACATAATTTTCAATATATATATATATACACTAACATGAATTATGACCAAACCTATTTTTTTTTCTTTCAAAACCTTTGATTCAGTGGTTCTCAAACTTTGAAGTACTCGAGGATCCTCTTTGATTAAAGAGAATATTGACCCGATCCTTTCGACAACCATCCCCTTCCCCTGCCATCGTTTTTTATTTTTTTTATTTTATTAAATTAGTTTTATTTAATTAAACAGTATAAATAAACTTTATTAAAATTTATAATAAATTACAAAATATTACAAAATGTTATAAACATATTACAAATATTATACAAAATGTACTACTGTGCCCAAAAAGTAAGATCAATTATTTTTTTTCAAAACTCTTTATTTATTCTTCCAAATTTATTTCATCGCCTTCAAAGTAATCCCCTCCTCACACAATGCACTTATACCAAAATTTTTTCCAATCCTCAATGCATGCTAAACAGTCATTGGCAGGGATGACCTTCAAAAGCGCGCGGCGATTTGTTGCTATCCTGCCGATGGATATCCCATATCCGTATGAAAGCGGTATCCACGGAGTGGTCTTTCGAGTTTAGGAATAGCCAGAAGTCGCACGGTGTGAATACGGTGGTTGTGGAACGATATGGGTTTCAATTTTGGCGAAAAAGAATCAATGCAGTGTGAGCTGGCGCATTCAGTGTTTTCGGTACCAATCGAGATTTGACGCGTTTGAGGCCCAAAGTGGAACTGACCGATCTTTTTGAAATTCCAACATCACCAGCAAGGTTTCTAATTGTAAATCGACGGTTTGCAAGCACCAAATATTTAATTTTATGGACGTGAGCTTCGTCGGTTGAGGTTGATGGTCGACCAGAGCTTTCTTCATCTTCAACGCATTCTCTGCCTTCTTTGAACTTTTTATACGACTTATAAACATTTCTTTTCTATATAGGAATGCTCACCGATGATTCTTTGCTCAATTAATTCAGACATTTCAAAAATCGCCGAAATCAGTTTTAGCGTCTTACAAAGCCAAGCGTAATTCAAACACTAATGAATATTTTGACGTCAAATTTCACACAGATTTCAAGGACAGTGCAACCTAAAAAAGATAAAAAATTGAAATTCCATAAGCCCCGGAATTTTAAACTGAAAATCGGTCTTACTTTTTGGTCACTAAAAATCTTTATCAATCATTTAATTTTTTTTTTTATATTAATTTATCTTTCAATTTTATATATATTTATCTTTTGATATTTGTTTATCTTTAAATTTTATACATAATTTATCTTTTTTATATTTGATTACCTTCCAATTTTATTTATATTTATCTGTTTTTATATTTATTTATCTTTCAATTTTGTATACATTTATCTTTTTTATATTTATTTATTTTTCAATTTTATACATATTTATCTTTTCATATTTATTTATCTTTTAATTTTTATATGTATTTATCTTTTTATATTTACTTTTTTTCAATTATATAGATATTTATCTTTTTACCTAAATGAATTGTTGAGAATATTTGATTAACCAAATACATCTGACCTCAAAAATTTTTTTTTTTTTAATGTCACATTTTCTTTTGTTGTTATATGTATATATATATTGTTGTTGTTGTTGTTTAACATGATTATCTACATACATTGATGTCTAACCCCCTGTCACCTTTGTGCTTTGTTGTCATACCCCCCTTTTAAAGAAGCATTGTACTAAATCATCTCAATCGAGCGACTAAACCTTCTCAAGGTCATTTCCGAAGTGCGTCGTTTCCGCGGGTTGCAAAATGAATGCAAATGAACGGAAAATGCGATCTTTCAATGAAGTTCCTACCCGTTTAATATACAATGCACGTTTATCTCCCAAGAGACGTTTAGGACACCGGAGAGACTTCTAATTGTGAGGAATACAGTTTAAAAAGCGATTTAATTTGGCTCAATCAAGTTTCAGGTCCCAGTGTTGTGATGGCCGTTACCTTTACTACATTCCGTTATCAAACAAGTTCCAGGTGATTTCTTTATTTACAATCAGCTGGCTTTGAAATAATTATTTTGATGAAACTGAGTGTTGGATTTGAAATCACAACTTTATTCATAGAGATAAAATGAAATTTCTTTCTCATTTAACATATTTAACTTGTAATGGAAATAAATATTTGGATTATAGCACAAAAACATTTTTTTCTTGAAATTTTCACGCACGACAAATGATCTCTTAAATACATATATATCGAAGACGCCATTTATGCATATAATGGACAGTAAACCCACGAATTATAAAAGTGGTGCCTTTCTGAAGTTATTGGACTTCATTTGCATATCGTGTGGAAGAAAACTGCTAGATCTGTGGTGTTCGGTGCCACAGGTTTCTGTCTCGAGTCTTGGTGGTACCATGGATGTTTATAGTGGTTCGGAATCCCCTTTAAACCGTAGGTCCCGGTCTAATATGACTGTAGAGTGTTGTGCGTAGGGCTGACATCCCTACCCCGTAAAACGAGCACATCTCCTGTCCCGAAATCTGCCAATGGGCAGATGGCCTTGGACCACCATGGGGCTGTTGCGCCAATGAAGAAGAACAAAAAGATGGGACAAAACTTTAAAATCTCGCACCATTTAGCCCAATGCGAGACGCTTACATATGTTGCCACAATTGCCTTTTAAAGATGCCAAAATATGCTGACATTGAGTTGAACTAGACTATTTATTTGTAAATGTTGGTATCGTTGACTTCTAGTAAGCTCATCTCTTGATAAAGTATCTATCCTCGTATTTATCTTCTGATAAAGTATCTATCACAAGAAACTTTTGGTAGCAAACTTTTTAAAATTGCTTCTTCAAATTTTATTTTCTATCGGATTAGTAATGAACTTCGTAGCATAAATACTAGAAACATTTAGTGTATGAATGAATGTTGAGTTTTTTTTTTTAATTTTTACATTTTTGGATTTTGTTAAAAATTCTGTAAGTTTTGAGCTTTTAAAATTAATTATTAATCATTTTATTTTTCATCAAATTTTCCATTAGTAAAATTATACAAAAACAATAATTTAATAAAGAATTAATATAATTAATTTTATTTTTAAAATTAATTAAATATAAAATTTTACATTAGTTTAAAAACTAGAATTCTAAATATCTTTTATTTATGATTACATAGTTTTATCACTATATACTTATTACACTGTATACTTAAGATCTTTAATAACTTAATAGTTTTATATAGAAATGGGGTATACATGTGTAACTTGTTAAATTTTTTCTAAAATAATAAAATCATTTGTTGTTTATAAATGAAGTTTTTTATCAGTGAAAATAAAAAATGTGTAATAACATCTTTCTGTAATACAGAATCGTAGAACTGCTAGACCTACAATCGGATAATTCGCTGGATAGAATCAATCTCTGTTCTATGAACTGTTCATATCATTCATAAACAGAACAGGAAGTATATCTGTCAAATAAAAATGCAATCAAATTAAGTGGAATTAAAAAGTTCCTAAATTAGAAAATTAACGTTTATAGGATTTTTATATTCAAGAATTCTTTAAGTAAATATGTACTTAAAATAAGTTAAGAATTCTGAATATAAAAATCTTATAAACGTTAATTTTCTAATTTAGAAACTTTTTAATTTAGAATTTTATTAATTCTAATTTAGAATTCTATTGATATCCATATTTCCCTGTGTATTTTTACCTGGTAAATCTTTTAAATCAATCTTTTACATCAATTTCCTTACTGCAAGAATTTGTTTTTTCTTGTAAAAAATATTCATCTGTTAATAACTTTGCTCTACAAAACAGCTGTTAAAAATGAAAATTGATTTTTAACTTCTTCCGAGAATCTCTTTTCAATTTTTAAAGCGAAGCAAGAAATTTCATTTTATTTTTAGATAAATTGGCTCATTCATTATTTAATATATTTATTGTATTTCATTTTTAGACAAATTAACTCATTTATTATTTAACATATTTATTGTATTTAATTCTAAATCAATTTATTCATTTTTTTTTTATCTATCTTTTTGCACCTAAATTCTTTAGTAATTTTTTAAATAGTTTTGTCTTCTATTTTGCATTTTAACTTTTAAACCTACGAACTTGGCCTCTAAAGTTTTCATAGATTATCCAATTTGTTTTAAAAACTATTTTTCTAATTAAAAGAGCAATATTTATAATTTTTATGGATTGTAATTTTTATACAAAATAAAAATATGACCTCCAAGCACCACTGATAAATGCAAATGAATTAAATATTCACGTTAATGGGGCGGGTTAACCTTCCGTTAGAAATCAGATTGTCGGCTCAGAGCAACGTAGACTACCGGTATAGGAGACGTTTCCGGTGAGAGTGATATAAGTTCATTTTTGACATAAAAAGTAACTTAATGGTAACAATGAATGCAATCTAGTATGAGCTTTTTATCTATAAACAGCTGTCAAAAATCCTTCAAAATTTTTATCATTTTGTCAATATAAATTTACGTAGTCAATGAAATTAAAAATATAATTACTTTGAAAGTAGTGTGTAAGTTCACTTTCCGCAAAAACATAATATTTAATTCAAAAAATTTTATTACATAATTTCTCTACTTCTTTTCTATATGCTTGGCAGCACTGTTAATGACACATAAAAATGTCGTACGTTCACTGGAATTTTGTTGTTTTCTTCGGAATCTTTCTAGAGTGAAAAAGCTATTAGTAGTGTGTTTTGAAATAAATAAACATATAACTAATAACTCACTTAATAATAACGAACTTGAAATAAATAAGTACGATTACCTCTGAAATTACTAATTGTTACATTTATTTTGTTTTTGTGACGCGTAATTAATAAAAATTTCATAAACAAATTGGTTATAAATATATAAATAAGCATTAAATATTGGTTTGATACAATTGAAATCCCATATTTAATATTTCATAAATATATGATTTTCACATTTTGTTGACTTTGAAAGTGGAGTTGAGAGAAAGTCCATTTGAGATCATCAAAAGTATAAATTTCTTTTAACTAATACTTTAAAAACGATCACATTATAAACTTAAATCAATTTAATATTTAAAAAATATAAAAATGAGCGTATTAACATGTACCAATGTTTTCCAAACCCTTCAAATGCAAGCCCTTAAATATCTCTATATATAAAATAAAAAAATGGACTTACGCCACTTTCAAAGAAAACACTATATTTCATTTGGGGGAGTGTAATTATAGTTCTATATTTAAAAATGTGAACCATGTGACGTAAGTATATCTTGCGATCGATAAAATGCCACAGGTGTGTATGTCGTAATATAATTGCATCGTCGTATAATATCTCCATAAAAATGTTGAAATTGTATTCCTGAATAGGTGGGAAAACCCTGTGAGTTATCGAGTGGGCATTGAAATATCTAAACTACTTGGTATTTTAAAATAATATTTAAAGACGATCTTTCGCGTTCCTTTGGGAATATTCTAATTTTGGTTTTTCCAAGACGATCGAAATCCCCACCTTTGAAATGCAACCACTTTCCTTCCTGTGCACTTCCTGACGCGGAAGTGGAAGTGGCAGCGGATGCCTTCGTCTATTAAGAGTGCGCACAGTCAAAAAATGCTAACAAACCGAATGGCTTTATTATCCATATTAAATATTCATAATATATATATGTATATATATTATGAACATTTAATATGGATAATATGTATATATTTCCTTAAGATATGATTAATTCTCATTTTCATCTTTTGACAAAAAAATTAAAAGTTAAAACAGTTCCTTTTATCCTCCTGACCCTGGTCCGTAAGTATCGTATATCGTTATAAATAAGAACTTAACAGATTGGAATAAAATTATGATTACATTTACCTCTAAAAAGGAACAATAAAATCAACTTCGAAATTCAAAATAATTATACATAAGTTGTAATAATATACATAAGTTAACAATTATAAATAAATAAGCAATTCCTTATACATAAGTTGTTTAACTCAGGAAGTAAAATATAAAGTATAAATTATAAAGTGTCGTTATAAATGAGAAGTTAACAGATTGGAATAAAATTATGATTACATTTACCTCCTAAAAGGAACAATAAAATCAACTTAAATTCAAAATATTATGCATAAGTTGTAATTATACATAAGTTAACAATTATAAATAAATAAGTAATTCCTTATACATAAGTTTGTTTAACTCAGGAAGTAAATATAATAGAATTATAAAGTGTCGTTATAAATAAGAACTTAACAGATTGGAATAAAATTGTGATTGCATTTTCCTCTAAAAAAGAAATTCAAAATAATTATACATAAGTTGTAATAATATACATAAGTTAACAATTATAAATAAATAGTAATTATACATAAGTTGTTTAACTCAGTAAATATAATGAAAATAAGTCAATAAAATTATGACTCAGAAAATAAACTATGATAAAATTATAAAATAAGTAATTCCTTATACATAAGTTGTCGTTATAAATGAGAAGTTAATAGATTGGAATAAAATTATGATTACATTTTACATTTAACAATAAAAGAACTTATAAATACATTTAACGCAATTTATAAATAAATAAAAAGAACTTATAATACATTTAACTCTAAAATATAATAAATTATTAGTGTCGTTATATTTATTATAATTATTTTGATTATAAAAAGAACTTCAAAATAATTATGATGAAGATAAGTCAATTAACTCTCAGAAAGTAAAGTATAATATAATGGAGAATCAGTTACATTTAATAAATTTTGATACGCAACATACATTTTCAATTTAATTTGTTATAATTAAATCCTATGTTTCCGATCAAAAACTGAGTCTAGTCTCGAATTACGATCAAAAAAAAAAAAGAAAGGTCTTTGAGTGGCAAAACCTGTTCTGCTCTAAAGCTAAGATAAGTAACCAGCAAACAATAGAGTGACATTGAATAAAATCCTCTCTTTAAAGATTATGCAACTAAAACTCAAAAGCTCCAAACTTTTTAAGGGCTGATCTTATTAGCGAACACATAAGCTAACAACTTTTAATGCCATTGAAACTTAACATGTAATAATTCTGGAACTTTATATTCTCTTCAGTTATCTTCCACAAGAATTTGGAGTGCCAATTTAACAAGTTTCTTTTCTGAATGAGATAGATAGCGAGAGAGAAAGATGAATTCATGAAGGAAGTCGGTTTGAATAATTGAATTCTACGCTTGTTTGAATAGAATCGGCCATTCAATTCAAACAAGCGCAGAAGATGATTATAAGAAATGTTACCAAAACCAAATATATCGCGATAATTTCTTTACAAATTTTAATTGCTGTTTCTGGTTTTTAGCGGAAAATATACTTATTAGTTCTCTTCAATTATTTAAAAATTTTGATTTCCAAAATTTCGGCAAAACGGAATGAATGAAATTATTATTATTATTATTTGTATTTTCTATTGCAAAAAGGTATAACATGATTAACTGTGGTATAATACATAATAATTTTTTGGAATTTAATATTATTCCTTTTATTAAAAATCCTCTGTTTTTTAGAGGGGTGGGTTACAAAATAAAATATGTTATTTACTAAATGCTAGAGCAATACTCCGTTATTTTACTCGTTTAAAATAAAAACCTTGGAATCTAGGGGGATATATATATAAATTAAAAAGAGTTTTAGATAACGAATAAAATCAAATGCAACCACAATGAATAACTCATATTGCAAAAAGATAAACAGATGTGAGGCAATTTAATAATGTTAATATGTTATTCTTGGTAGCTGATGACCTAGTGCTACATGCTTCAGGTTCGAGTCCCGGCTTTGCCACGGATATTTATAGCGGTTCGGAATCCACTTTGAACCGTAGGTCTTGGTCTAATATGACAATATGGCTAACAACCCTACCCCGTAAAAAAATATCTCTTGTCTCGAAATCTGCCAGTTTCCAGACGGCCTCGGTCTACTACGGAGCTGTTGCGCCCGCAAAGAAGAACAATATGTTATTATTTATTATTATGTATGTATTAGGACAAAACTGCTTCATGGAAATAAGAGCTCATTCAATTTGTATAAATGTATACAAATAATAAAAATTTATTACCAAATTATGTTATGCAGTCTCTGCTTTTTGAAATGAGGAGATTTGATGGTAATGCTGTCTTGTTGGATTTTCTTCTTTTTTTCTCCCATAAGCAAATGCAGGACAGCTGTCCCTATAAACCTTTCAGAATGTAATGTAAGTCGTCGGTGGGCTGGTGTCAGAATGGGGAATACATAAGTAGAATACGAGGCCCACCGATGTACAAAACAATTTCAAATTACAAATTTTTAAATATGTGATTGAATTTAAAGAGAAGTTAAATTTTTAGTGGAACATTAGAATTCAAAAGTTTTTAAAAAAATTTTACGTTGTGCAAAAATCTTTAAATTTGTGCTAATATTTATTTCTACTAATTTTCATTCCCTTCAAACTATTTTTAACGACAATTTATACTCTTTTATTTAAAACAGAATCGAAAGTTTATGAAGGTTATTTAGATTAATGTTGTATAATTTTTCTTCCTTCAAAAGACTGAAGGTTAAATTACTGCACGATGGAAGTTGTGCAAATTTCAAAAACAAACATAAAAAGAAGTTGTTGTTAGATAAAAACTAATAATGTTTGTTTACTAAAATTAAGCGGTTGCTTAGATTTTCAAAAACAAATTTGTAAAAAATGATAGTTTAAGGCAACAAAAAAAACTTTCTATTGCTTATTTCTTTTTTTCTCTTTCTTTCTGGATTACTCTTGACCACAAAAATTAATGTAAATTTCAGTAGATTCAGCTTTATGTTAGATGCGCCGTAGGAAAGGCTCTAATCCACAATATTAAAATTCTTGATAGGACTTCGCTTTGGAACGTGCTCACATTTGCGTTATAGACGAAAGAAAATTAGAAAACAGTCACCACCGCAACAACAACAAAATTTTTGCTAAAGACCTTGTTAAAATACCTTACATACATTTTTCTTTCTGACTTCAAGTCTTTTTTTTTTTTTTTTTTGCGCTTTATTGGTAAGGCTCTGTAAACACTTTTAATGCAGATTTAAATTGTTTAGGTAGTTGTTTGGTACATGTATTTTGATTTAACATCATGTTAGTAATTATTTATCCTTAATTTTCAGCGATTTAAATACCTATATATATTAAGCCAATTGAGTAATCTGAAACAAGAGAAATAATAAATCTTTAGATTTAAGTTTATGTTTTGCTCACTAAATGATTTCATGAGAGAAAAATTTCTTGTTTTCTATACATGGTATTTATATTAGTTACCTTTATTTGTTACAGATTAAACAGTTGCCTGATGATGAACAGTTTTCAGAAGACTATAAGGTAAAAAAAAGCACTTGTTTTCATAGTTATAAATATTTAAAAACATGAGAAGTGGTACTTAAAAAGTAGCAAAGGAACTTCAAAGCTTAAATCGACGTTTCAAATAATATACTTTAATGTAAAATAATCCTATAGATTTCTCTAAGAAAATCGTGAATAGTTTCTTTTTCTAAGATGTATTATTTAAATTTCTCACGAAAGAACGCTAAAGTAAATAATATATGTGTTTTTGTAAAATGACTACTAAAATATAGTTTTTAAGTATTTTAAGAAAAGGAATGTTTAGTGAAGTCAATGGCAGTTTTGACTTCTGAGAGAAACAAAAATAAATCGCTGAATAAAGAATGAAAAAGATATTGAAAAAATTCAAATGTGACCATATCTTCAAACAAATCGTTAATCTGGAATTAATTCTTACATTTAATAGTTATTTAAAAAAGTTAGTTTAATGAAGTCAATGGAAATTTTGACAGTTGTCTGAAAAAACAAAACTAGATCGCTTGAAAAGTAAGAAAAATATTATTGAAACAAAAAAAATGTGACCATAACTTCAAACAAATCGGTAATCTAGAATTAATTCTTGAATTTAATAACTATTTCAAAAAGTTAATTATAAAAAAGTTAGTTTAGCGAAGCCAATTTTTGACAGCTGTCTGGAAGAAACAAAAATAAATTACTTGAAAAGAATGAAAAAAATTATTGAAAAAAAAATTCAAATATGACCATATCTTCAAACAAATCGGTAATCTGCAATTAATTCTTAAATTTAATAATTATTTTAAAAGTTAGTTTAGTGAAGACAGTGGCAATTTTTGACAGTCGTCTGAAAAAACAAAATTAGATCGCTTGAAAAGTATGAAAAGATTATTGAAAAAAAATGTGACCATAACTTCAAACAAATCGGAAATCTGGAATTAATTCTTGAATTTAATAACTATTTCAAAAAGTTAATTATATAAAAGTTAGTTTAGCGAAGCAAATTTTTGACAGCTGTTTGGAAGAAACAAAAATAAATTGCTTGAAAAGAATGAAAAAAATTATTGAAAAAAATTCAAATACGACCATATCTTCAAACAAATCGGTAATCTGCAATTAATTCTTAAATTTAATAATTATTTTAAAAAGTTAGTTTAGTGAAGACAGTGGCAATTTTTGACAATTGTCTGAAAGAAATAAAAAATAGATCGCTTGAAAAGAATGAAAAAGATTATTGAAAAAAAAATGTGACCATATCTTCAAACAAATCGGTAATCTGGAATTAATTCTTGAATTTAATAATTATTTAAAAAGTTAGTTTAGTGAAGACAGTGGCAATTTTTGACAGTCGTCTGAAAGAAACAAAAATAGATCGCTTTAAAAGAATGAAAAATATTATTGAAAAAAAAAAATCAAATGTGATCATATCTTCAAACAAATCTGTAATCTGGAACTAATATTTGAATTTAATAACTATTAAAAAAGAAAGACTATTCCAGATAGTCTATTTTCAACTATTCAATTCCAATTGACCAATCCCTTTTCTGTGACAGTGGGACATCGTGAAATGTAAAGGTCGTTTCATTCTGGATACAAGACTGATTCGTTGGACAACAGACAAATGGGAGTCCATCTGCGATCTGAAGAAAGTGTACAAATTTAATCTCGTCGTGCCTAATTGCTTGGAGTATTGGAATGAAGACCGATGGTTTGGTCTCCAAAGGGTGCAAGGAGTCAATCCAGTACTGATTAAGCTCTGCAAGGAAATTCCGGAGAAGTGAGTTATATTCATTAATCATTTACATAAATCCCTCAAAAGTGTCATTTTTAGGGTTACGATGTCTCAATAAATTGTGATGAACGATGACAAAAAATTCTCTTATAATAGTAAATATAAAAATTTTATACAAGTACAAATAATATACTTACTGCTTTGAATTAAAAAATAAAAGCATAATGCTTTTAGTAAAAATTAACGTATTTATCTCACGTTTGATAAAATAATGAAACTTTGAAGCTTAATAGTAAAAATGAAAATGTTCATACCATGCTCAATTCAATTAAAAAATTCAACCTATGTTGCTTAAAAGTTTCATTTCTCTTAATGAAAAACTTTCTTCTTCCACGACAATGCTGAATGAAAAAGTGAACTGTTTTTAACTTTATAATTATGTAATTTTTTAAAAACTTTTTTTTTATTTGTAATTCTTTATGTATTTTTCCTTTTACCGAAATTTTAAGTAGAGTAATTGCTTGTTAAATATTTTATAAATGAACCTTTAAGTTGATTAATTCTATAAAACTATTCTATATAGTTTTTAACAACTTAATGGAATAAATATTTAAATAACAAAGTAAAAAAATATATAAATGAATTAACACATTTCAATTTTGAATACACTTTATGGATGGATCTACGTTGCGCAATAATGGGAATCTTGCTGCCATAATAACTAAATGGAAATGCGAAAATCCCTTAACTTAATAGCCATAGAATATAACTTAAAAATTTTAATTTATGCTTGCTTTAATGTTTTTAACATAAAATGTATTTTACAGATGATCTAATTGATTAAGAACGACACGTAAAAATGTTGTTCCTCTATTTGTCGTTATTTTCCTCTGATTCAAATGTCTTTGTTGTGACATTAACCCCTTAACAGATTATGACGAGTATACTCAGATCTCATGTAAGTGTCCTTTCGAAACACCACGAGTTAACCCTTGCCAAAATTAATATTTAGTTCTGTACTACAAGGAGTATTTTGGTGTATGTATTATTATTCTAGACCAACTATATATTATTCTAGGACAAACACGAGTTCACTCGTAATATTGTGCATCTGTCAACAGTCATTCTCTCAGAATTTCATATTGATTTATTAACATTTGTCTCGATGTCCCTTAGTAGCCAAAAGATTGGCGAGGAGTTTCATTGCTTATTTGCATTTGCATTTGCATTTACTTTCAGTTATTTTTTTCAAAATCAGTAAAAAGTAATTTATTTTTCGTTATGTTTTCTCAAAATAAATAAAAGTAATTTATCTCCCGTTATTTTTTCAAAATGAGTAAAAGGGATTTAATTTTCGTTATTTTTCAAAATGAGTGAAAGTGATTTAATTTTCATTATTTTTTTTCAAAATGAGTGAAAGTGATTTAATTTTCATTATTTTTTTCAAAATGAGTAAAAAGTGATTTAATTTTCATTATTTTTTCAAAACGAATAAACGGGATTTATTTTTCATTATTTTTTCAAAATGAGTGAAAGTGATTTAATTTTCATTATTTTTCAAAATGAGTAAAAAGGGAGACATTTTTAGTGATAATAGCAGCAATGTATCGTGTGGTGATCTCACGATGAATCAAAGGATTGTAGTTCTAATTCTAATGTGTTATCTGAATGTCAAAATTTATACTTGAATTTCTGTAATAACAAATAAAAAACAGGATGAAAATTTATTGATTGTAATTCTAAAAAAAGATTATCTTTTAATTTTAGCTAAAAAATTATTATGAAACAAAGTTCTACTGAAAGGAAAGAAACTAATCCGTTTAGGAATTAAAGAAAACATCCTTGTTAAGTCTTGTAAAAAATTACATGAATTATAATTTTTTATTTTTGCATCATTTTTAGTTAAAAAATAGCCATTAAGTTAAACGTGAAACATATTCTATTATTGTTTTACTTTATGCATCAAATATGTAATGAGGAGTTTTGAAAATTTGTATCGTCACGAAGTCTAACCACAATCTTGGTGCAGTTATTAATTCGAATAAAAAGTTTTAAATGATATTTAGATAAATTCTAGTATAATATACTTGAGAATAAATCACTTTGTACCAAACGAGTAATTTCTAAGTAAATAAGAGTAAAAACTCCCTAATTTCAAATAAACTAATTGTAATTAAACAAAATTAAAATGTTTAATTGATTAACTTTCAGTTGAAAACGGTTTGGAATTAGTTCTGGATCCGTAAGTTCAACTCTTTCAGTTTGAGCTTAATTGTTTTGGATTGAAACTCTGCATTGCTGATTTCTTTTTAACTCACTTTCAAATGTCATAAAATTAAATAAGCTGGAAATTGCTTTTGCAATTTATTTTAATTGATGCGGAGACACTGAAGTAAGTATTTTAAAACTATTTTGATTCTTTTCTGGTCAAGATAAGATGAATGACAAAAAGTGCGTGGTTTTCCAATGAATTGTGCCAAAGCATGGTGTTTCTGGAGTAATGAAACTTTGCATGGGTAATATATTATCTCGATTTGCTCCTTTGTCTCCTCACAATTAACACGATACTGCTGGATTTGAACCTTCCATTTGAAATGAAAAAGGAATTGAGGTGGCTTTTTTTTTCTCTGATTAGTTTTGAGTCACAGCAGAAATGGTGGAACCATTCCTGGAGAACCAGACTTTACAAGAGGCTTTAAATAATAAAAGAATATTCATTGTTGACTTGGAAGTTTTACAAGACATCTGCTGTAAAGATGATCGGCTGGTATGTTGTATGGAAACTTTGTCTTCTTTTCTTTAACTGTCATAATTCTGGAATTTTTATTAATATTATTTGTATATCTGTATGTTGATATTATTCATTTTAATTTAATGAAATTAGCAGAATTTAAATATCCCAATAAAATTTAAATAGTCCAATAAAAGTATTATCATAATGCGAAATAAATGAATACAATTTTGCATACAATCCCAACATTGTAAAGAGAGTCAGAATTGGCGCTTTCTTATAAACTTGAAAATTATTTTTCGATCAAAAACAGAAATTCTATTTATAGAAAATTCATTGATGTAGCGATGGATGGCACAGCTGTTTCATTTCTGTTTACCTTTGTTGGAAGACGCGGTAAGAAACGTAGTTAAATCACTATCTTTTATAGTAAAGCATGATAATTGTGGTTCAGCAAAGATCGATTGTACCTCTACTTAAAACCTCCTTGTCAGTCCTCATAATACCCTTATATATACATATATAGAATATCACAATAATAAATGTTACTTATATGTATGTCAATACAAATTTTGGTTTGTCGTTCTACGGTCTTCACGTGCACACGAGGGCTAAATAGACCGGGACCTACATTTTAAAGTGGATACCGAACCACTAACAAACATCCATGTCCCCGCCAGGATTCGAACCTGAAGCCTGTGATACCAAAGGCCAGAGCTCTAGTCACTTGGCCACCAGGCCGCGCTCAATACGGAAGTGACTTTCACCTAACAGAGCTGAACGTAAAGACAGCTCAGTATTCCTACGGCTTGAGCTAGCACAGTTCAGCATAGCCCTTTAAGCCCGAGAACGTACGATCGTGCTGGTGCTCCTCCCCCATGCCTGGGGGGGCATAGATTATTGTAATTATTTTTTTAGTATCATTGAAGTCAATGTCTACTAAAAATTTAAATATAGAAAAATTTCAGTTCTTAAAGGGTTAAAGAATTTCTTACTTTTAGTACTTTGATTATTATTATCAATTCATCTAATTTACATTTAATAATTCACATACTCTATTTTGTAAATTGGCTTTCTGTTGTTCCGTTTCCGTAAGTCTTCTGGTTCCATACAATTTAATATTTTATATATAAGGCGCATTTAATAAAAAAGGGCTGATCCTTTGGAAATCCAAAATGGCAAGTCAGATCAAATCGCCTTTGAGCAGTAGCAGAATGTTACTTTTGAGCACACGATACACTCTCAATTGTCAGTTTTTATCACAGTCCTTCTTGTGATAGCGAGCTACAATTAGTTCTTTAACATCAATTGCCCCCAAACGTGAGGTGATTCGCTTTGTCCACGTAGAAGGACACAAACCTGAGGAAATTCATCGATAATTGTGTGCCATCTATGAACCCGCAATGATTCTCTAAAACCTAAAGGAAAAGTATAATAATGGTAATGATTCCTGTATTGGCCAGATGATTTAAAATTGCGACCATAACTGTTTGATCACCCTTCCTTACATCCTAAACTTGAACCTAATGACCCGCGTTTCTCATCACCTGAAAACGTGGCTTTTTCACAATGTTTTCTATGTCAGTAAAATGCTCACGTCATCAGATTCGGATTGGCTAAACGTCAAAGTGGCTAATTCAGGTTCCGAGGAAGATTCCATAGCATTTAAAAGGCTTACCGGGGAATGATGACTATACAGGAATATGATCAATGCTTATACATATATGGAGCCATTAATGAAATTTTGTTTATATGCTTTGTTTATTTTTATAACCTAAACAGCCCTTTTGTTTGAAATGCATCTACATTTCATTAATTTTTTAATATATAATGCATACAATGAGAAAGGAAAGTATAACAATTTTAAGAGTGAAGCAAATTCTAGAATTTTGATTTCATCATAATGAATATTCAAATAGATTTTTAAAAACTTGTTTTTGAGGTTAAATTGCAATAAATCGATTTTTTGTTTCTTAAATTCCAAGTTTCAGTCTCTCAAAACCGTTGGATACTTTGTTCCCTTTTCAGCAAAATCAGATAATTTTTTTTATTAAAAATACATATTTCTTAACGTACGTATAACGTTTAAAACTTAACGTTTTAAGATGTGATATTTATCTTTTTTTTTCTTAAATATTTCAGTTTTCGAATAAAGAAGTTTAAATATCAGCTACTATCGTCATCTTAATAATAATGTGATCTAAAGCGGACATTTTAATGCTAATAAAAATACGCTAGAATTTTTAAATATATAATATCAGTAAAACATCACGGTATAATCAGGAGTATTTGAAATGAATTGCACAGTTAGGATATTTAGTACAATTCCAATGCAAAAAAAAAAAAATCTACATTCGTATAATGAGTAGCTGTTCAATTATCATCGTATAAGGCGGTTGCATAAAAATAACTCAAATGTCCTTAACATGATATCAACCAAGTCTGGAAATACCTTGCGAAGCCTCAATGTAAAAGACAGTTAAATTTCACTCATTTTATAGACTTGGCCTTATCAGATATTGTTTAAATAAGTAAATAATGGTTAATTTTCTGAATAAATGTAGGGGAGATGGAGATTTTCCATTATCCAAATTCTTTTAATGGTAATTGTATAATTTATTGACGAATTGAGTTTAAGTTATAATAGAAGCGCCCTGGCTCTCGGTACCACAGGTTTCGGGTTCGAGCCCCGGCGGTGCCATGGATATTTGTAGTGGTTCGAATCCACTTTAAACAGTAGGTCCCGGTCCTAATAGGATCGTAGAGCTTTCCGGGGGCATTGTTACTCCGCGTCCGTGGCTTATCTTCAAGTTACACGCGCCCCCTGGGTAATGCAAAGTGAGCAACGTCCGCTTGCCTTAAGGCAGCCAAGACCAAGCTGTCTAAGTGTTTGCAAGCTGCATTAGAAAGAAAATATATATATATATATATGTGTGTGAATAGTAATCCAGGAGGTTGTTGCAAGATGTAGTCGAAAGCCAAAGGGAATCAATATGCAAATTAACAATCAAAAGTTATTTTACTAATTTATTAACATTGGAATTTGAAAAATTGGGATCCATCTCGTCAAGCCGCAAGACAGCAATACGTCTAAATACTGAAAGTTGTTGAGCATCTCATAGGGAGTGTGGCAGCTCGGAAACAAATCATTAAAGGTCTGAAGTTTGAAAAGCGCAAGAAAGTTCACGAAGAGAAATGCTAAGTCAGTGGTGGTATAGGTAGTAAGAAACTGTTATGAGAAAATGTAGGGAAAAAAAAAAGGTAGGGTTAGCGTAGTAAGTGGGAATAATTTGTAATAAGGATTTGTAATAAGTAAATATGGAATAAGGAAATATGTATGTGGGGCCTGATAATCGAGTGTCTGAAGCTCGATGCCACAGATTTCGGGTTCGAGTCTCGACAATGGCATGGATGTTCGCAGTGGTTCGAATACACTTTAAACCGTAGGTTCGGTCTGTAGAGCGTTGGGTGTATAGCTGACAACCCTACCCTTTTAAAAAAAAAAATATCTCATTTCTCGAAATCTGCCAGTAGACAGACGGCCTTGCCCATCATGGGGCTGCTGCACCAATGAAGAAGAAATATATATGTAGAGAAATCAAAGGAAGCAAAGCGGGTGTTATTGCACACAACACGCATATATATATAACTTGCGTGTATGTGATTTCTGAAATTGTAAAATTCCTCAATTTTCTCTTATAAATACAAAATAGGTTTTAAACTTTCCCATGGAAAGTTCGCTTATTACGTCAAGGGTGTCGACACTCTTAGCTTCCTTGTGCGGTGTTTTGTCTTGGGCAACAACAAAATTTATTACTTTAACAATAGCCGTTAAACAAAAAATTTCTAATAATGTGCAATTCTAAAATACCCATAATGACAAATAAGCAAAAAGAATCATAGTATGATAATCTTTATTCATTTTCGTGCAGATGTGGGGTTTTTTTAAATCATTTATTTATCAGGAAGAATTCAAGATGTCTCAATCCCTAAAATAAGAAATATCTTAAAAAATAAAAATAGAAAATGCATATTGGTACTTGAACGAAACGGAAATTTCATTAACTTCGTCATTTTTTATAATTTTAATATAGTTTGAATTTCTAAAAATCAATCAGTTAAATGTATGAAAAATAGTGTTTTAATGAGATTTATGGCTCCATACTACAGGTTTGTTTAAATAATTTTACCGGAGACAAATCCTCAAAATAAATGTGCTTAGAAAATCAAGCTTTGATTTATTTTAAAAATAAACCCAAATAATGGGATTTTTTTTTCAAAATGCACAGAATGTTCTTTAGTTGATTCTTAAGGACATGTTTCGTGAGAAAGATTCCTTGATAATAACATAATAGATTTTTGGATAAGTACGATCTTCTAAGCAGGAAACTTTGTTACAGTTGTGTGCTCCTTTGCCTTGTTCTTCCTCAACAAACACAAGGAGCTGATGCCCATAGCCATCCAGCTATTTCAAGAGAAAAGACCTGACAATCCGGTAAGTTCCTATTCTTTCTTTGCTTAAGTGAAAACAAAGCATTCAATTCCAATTGCAAGATTAGAGAGAAATGCTTTTGCGTTTTGTTATCTACTTCTGTCTGAAGTCGAATTAAAAGAATTTAATAAAAAGTTTAAAATAGAGGAAATATTTGTGACATTGCTCGTATGTAGACTAATCTTAGTTATTTGTTTCAAAACTATAAAGGAACATATTATTTGGCTGGTTTACCACTTGTGATCATTCCTTGCTCTCTTTTATCATCCACCGATCATTCGCAAGGGACTAGAAAGGCCTGTTGCATAGCGTTTTGGCTTTCCGAACCAAGGGTTCCCAATTTCCGTTTGAGGGTTCAAGTAGACTCAATGGCGATCGTGACAACTTGTGTAAAGCGTTTTGAATTGATAGTTAGGCTGTTTGGTGGGAATTCTTGTCGGTTTTCCCATACGATGTGCATATGTGGTTTAGTTACCCTTAAACATCCTCCCTTATGGCATTGTCTTCCTCTCATAACCTGATGGTAAGCTGTTCGTAGCATGCCGTGGCCCCATCAATGTTAAACAAAGAAAATCTGAATCTGAAATTAGCTCCACTCCTGGTCTAATGTTTGTGTGAACATGAATTCGATTCCTGATGTGGAAGTGTCTAGCAGTCACTGCTTATATAACGAGCACAATCGGTGAAGGTTGTTACAGCATGTGTGGAGGGCTTGTGTCAGAATTTTTAACTATCGAAAAAAATTTCTCTCATTTGACAACCAAATAAGGCTCAGTTACCTCTTAAAACTATGTTGGAAGGACACTTTCAATACCCAGGTTTGATGGTGGTATATATAACACCCGAACATCTGGTATGCTTGATGTACAAAAATAACATATTTTAAGGAATCATGACTGTTAATAGAAGTTTTTTGCATACCGTACGTTGGATTACCGTAGGACGTCCGTTAGCTTTTTCTCCCTAGCGCGCATGCTCAGTTTCCTATGAGCATGCGCGCTAGGGAGAAAAAGCTAACGGACGTCCTACGGTAACTAACGTACGGTATGCAAAAACTCTCTAATGTCTCTGTATATCTAGAAGTTATTTGGATGGAACCGATTTCACTTGAAAAAAAAATTGCAAAGGAAAAAAAGTGTGGTTTTTGAAATACATGTTTTTTACAGGTTTTCCTCCCTAGCGATCCGCCAAATACGTGGTTGACGGCGAAAATGTACTATAACAATGCCGACGCCAGCTTTCACCAATCCTGCACTCACTTGGGTAAATTTATTATGAATATGTTATAGAGTATGAAAAATTATAGGAAATATTTTGTATTCTAATGTTAAACTAAAATGAATTTAAGATATATAAATATCAATATATATAATGACGATCTTAAATCATATATCTTAATAAATATTACGATATATGAATGATAAGATATGATATTTTCGTAGTTCCGACTCATCATTAGAAGCACTCAACACTTCTTTTTAACGACACGTTTATTTTTATGGTAATAATAATAATATTATTGTAGCCTTCTCTTATTACACAAAAACCTTTTGCACATAATAATAGTTGCCAAAATTTAATAGTGTAACCGTGCTTCGTCCTACGCAACCATGTTTCCTACTGCGCACTGCAAAAGCACCCCTTGTGACGTTAAGGAGAAAGGATCAGTAGGCATCGAGACTCTCACCCGAGAGGACGTACAGTGCAACCAGCGCTGCTGCTGACAAAAAGCGCAATTCAAGCGCTTCTGTTGAGAAATATTTACTTTACAACCTATCATCCCTAGAGGAATTATATTTAGTGCAATCCTGTGTATTTATTGGCCTACAGGCTCTCACCCAAACAGGAAGTATATTTCGCGATCCTGCGTGTACCAGAGTAACTTTATTTTCGGCTTAGAAGGGGAATCCTTCTACGAATGTATCTTTAAATGTGTTAAATATTGTCTATCTTTAATTGTGTTGTTTGTCCGCGAGTAAATAAAGCTGTGTGTTCTCAAACCTGTGTCTCAAGTCTCAATCCAACCACGCTCAATTACAAGCAAACCGGTAACACTACAATCTGGCGCCTAACGTGGGGTACGTTTGCACACTACAACAGTAATTTTAAATTTATTTTTGGAAGTCTGCTTTTACGAATTTTTTTCTAATTGATTTAATCTGACATTCGGCAACTTCCTATTTAACGACATTTAAATTTTATCGCGAGAGTCATCATTCAGGTTTCCGTGGATGAATTATTGAATGACTGAAGAAGAATTTTAATTCATCCAGTTGTATTGTGAAAGTGAAATCGGCTTACTCACATTGGTGACTTTCATTTCCTCAATGAAAGCAACTGACCGTTCAACCACCAAAAATCCCGAACCGACCCACTGACTCAGTATGCTCTGCAACTAAATTAAGGGCAACTTCCGTTCCAATTTTCAACAGATTACTCAAGAACAAAGCATTTATTTTATAAAAAGAGCGATATTGGGAGACTAGAAATATGTTAGATTAATGAGCTCTGTTGCAGCATGTTTTTTTTGTATTCTCTGTTCTTTTTTTTTTTTATTTTCGTTGTTTTTTTTTATTGCTGTAACTGTTCATAATCAGCCATTGGAAATAAAAAAAAAAAAAAAAAGAAAAGTCAAGTTTCTCCGTTCACGTTTCACAAAAAAATAAATAAATAAAAAGAAGGAGGAGAACATAAACAGATTTTTAGGACTATTAAAGTAATCATACACAAAGAGATAATATATAAGGGTTTATCATATACCACAAGGATAATACATAAGAGGGAATCATACACAGATAATACATAAGGTGTAATAATGCGATAATACACAAGGGTTTATCATATACAACAGGGATAATGCGTAAAGAGTAATCATATATATAGTAGGAATAATCATATACAGCAGTGTCGTACAAAATCCTTTGAAAATTATCTTGCATATATATTTCATTTATTATATATATATATTAATTGCATATATATTTATTATATATTAAAAATATATAATTTAATATAATAAAGAATAAATAATTTTATGTGTGAGAAAAACTTATTTTATGAAAAGAAATGTCATATTTCTCCGTTCATATTTTACGAATAAATAAAAAATTAGAATGTAGGCAAGTTCTTTAGTTTTTTGTGACTTTTAAAGTAACCATACATAGAGAGATAATACATAAGGATTTATAATATACAGCAGGGATAAAACATAAGAAATAATCATACACAAAAGGAAAATACGTAAGGGTGTTATCATATATAGAAATGATTACACATAAGAGGTAATCATATGCAGCAGGGATAACACATGAGTAATCATATACACCAGGGATAATACATAAGGGGTAACCAATAGCTGCAGGGTCATACAAAACCAAGTTATCTTACGTATATATTTCATTTATTTTTAGATATTAAAAAAATATATAATCTAATGTAATCTAAATAAATAATTCGATGCGTTATATTACAGAAATTTAATAACTGTTTTAATTTTTTTTTTTTTTGGAAGGGGGGCTTTTTTTGCAGTAACTAAGAGCAAAAGTGATTAGTCAAATGGTTTTTATTTATAAAAATTTTTTTATCCATGCCTAAATATGTTTGGTCACAAATATGTGTTAATCCAAATATACTTTCTATCTAATTAGCCCAAATTAGCCTTCCTATCTAATTTGCACCGTAGAGCAACAAACCAAAACTAAATGCACTTCAAAATTTTAACGTATCATTTAGCAACAACCACGTTTATTTTTGAAGGTCAATTTTAAATCAACATGTTTTTGGTGATAAATATCATCGAGATATAAAAATGACGTAAATGGGAAATTAATTGATATAAATTTGGTGTGTATCTTTTCTAGGTTTCACCCATCTGTTGATGGAAGGAGTGGTGATTTGCACGCACCGTAATCTATCGAATTCCCATCCGCTCTTCAAGCTCTTGGCACCTCACTTCCTCTTCCTACTTGCCATAAATACGTGAGTACGCTTTTTGGATCCGAATTCTGAAAATCTGGTTAAAGAGATTCACAAACTCGTATCATGCCCTAGATTTAGAAATAAAATTGCAAACATTCATAACCATGATTTAATGTTTTCTGATATGCGGGATGCCTGGAAATGAAAAGGCCAAAAATGGTTGTAAGTTACCACAGCCACAATTTTCTTTATCTTTTCATCAATTTAGTTCTGAGGTAAAAAAACAATACAGCAAGAAAAACAGCCTTAAAATCTTTACCCTTAAAACAAACTTATATCAAACTCATTTAGTTCTGAGGTAAAAAACAATACAGCAAGAAAAAAAAAACAGCCTTAAAACCTTTGCCCTTAAAAACAAACTTAACAAACTTATATCAAACTCATTTAGTTCTGAAGTAAAGAACAATACAGCAAAAAAAAAAAAACAGCCTTAAAACCTTTGCCCTTAAAACAAACTTATATCAAACTCATTTAGTTCTGATGTAAAGAACAATACAGTAAAAAAAAAAAGCCTTAAAACCTTTGCCCTTAAAAAAAAACTTATATCAAACTCATTTAGTTTGAAGTAAAGAACCCAAGAAAAAAACAAACCTTGCCCTTAAAAACAAACTTATATCAAACTCATATCATGTCATAAATTAAGAAATAAAATTACAAATATTCATAACCAAGATTTGATGTTTTCCGATGTGCGGGATGCCTGGCCTGAAAAGTCCGACCTCTTGGCCAAAAATGGTTGTAAGTTACCACAGCCACAATTTCCTTTATCCTTTCATCAACTTAGTTCGGAAGTAAAAAGAAAATAGATAGACCCTTAAAACGTGGGTTCAACTGATAAAACGTGGAATATACTTGTTTCATCACCAATCCCAATGGATTTGCCCCATGCAGTTTTTTCAGCGAATTTCCGACTCTCGACAGGACATGATTTTATTAATAAACACTTTCACCGCGTTGGTGTAGCTACTAATGAAGTCTGTCCTCTGTGCTCGTCAGGGGAAGTCATGGTCTTTTTACATTTGACTACATGCACTGCATTTGATTTTATAACTTTTAACACCGACAACTTTACCAAGGCTAAATTTTATTGGGCTGCTAGAGTTCTTATGGCGGATATCGCTACAGTTTGATGTAGGGAAATAAAATGTTTTCTGATGTTGTCACCGTAAATTTTTTTCTGATGTTGTAGTATTTTGACATATTTCCCACTACTGTTTGCCTTTCTTGAAAACTTTTATGTCTAATATATACCGTGATTTCTACTATTTTCACTTCAATTTATACATAAAAATTTAACTTCAATTGCATTTTTAAGAATGCATTTGATTTAATACGCAAAGTTTAATGAGAAGAAAGAAAAGAAATTTTATACTACAAATTTTTAAAATAGCTTTTCTCTTGTAACGTTGACAAGTTTTCTTACCTTAGAACAAAGAATTTGGATATCAACCAGTGGAGTTGATCCTTTGATTGCATAGAATCGGTTACTTTGAGCTGCCCAAAAAAGAATATTTTCAAATGAATATTATAAAAATGCTATATTTTTGTAGAAAATACCTAACTCGCTCTCTAACCCTGCTGGAATTATGGCTGGGTTCTGGAATTATGGATATTTATTGCGAATGAAGTGAAATTGCAGACTCAGAGCTTTGAAGGTTGCAATAATAATAATGAATATTTTAAGGAAATAAAGGTAAAAAATAAAAAAAAATGATTTAAACTATTTGGAGAGGAATTATGGCTCTTTTTATTTGCAAAGGAATATTTTTTTTTTTATTTCCAATGGCAAGGCCAGTACAAGAAGAATAAAAATAGTAATAATAACAAAAATAAAAAGGGGAAAAAATACTAAAGAATAAATGTCCAGAAAATGCACAGATGACTAAGTCATTGCCTTAAGAGTTCTCTCGCACGCCAGTAAGCTTTGTCTCCGAGTCGCCGTCAAGTACCGCACATCGCTGGAGGTGGTCTCTGTTCATTAGGTCTGTTGAACCACATAGGGGCAGCCAGGATTCGAAAATATTTTAATGCGATGGAGATGTTCTACAATGAAACGCTGGTGGTTTGTCTCTACCAAAAAGAATTGACTTAATGCAAAGGAATATAAAAAGGGTCATAATTTTTGTAACAAAATAAATAGCTTTCTTTCTGACATAGCTATTCTGGAACTATGCACGTTTATTATGGCGAATGAAGTGGATTCAAGGCTCGAAAGGTTGCAATAATAATGGCAATCTTAATGCAATAAAACTAAAAATAATTTCGTGTCTAATTTTCACGTTTTCTCCCGTGTATATTAACTGAGAGAGCTCCCGTATCTATGACGGCAATGAAACCTATAAATCTATAAGCTGGAAAAACCTACATAATCGTCATTTTAGTGATAACTGACTTCAAGTCAAAATTTCTAGCCTTTAAAAAAAATAGACTTTCTTACAAATAAGAAAATTATGCTGAATACCCATCAGATACTATTATCGCGCGTTGTAGAACTTCAGCCAATCAGAAGCTTGATATACAGCTCACTGAGGATTCTGATTGGTTGATGTGTCAAAATTCAACGTTCAAGTCAAATTTTCTAGCCTTTAAAAAAATAGACTTTCTTACAAACAGGAAAATTATGCTGAATACCCATCAGATACTATTATCGCACGTTGTAGAACTTCAGCCAATCAGAAGCTTGATATCCAGCTCACTGAGGATTCTGATTGGTTGATGTTTTGCGACATGCGATTGTAGCGTCTGGTGGGAATCCAGCTTGTGAATAGGCAAAATGCTACATAGAAACTGAAGCATTTTTGACTGCTAATTTTACACGCTTTTATTTCGAGGTCATGACTCCGAGTTATTCTAACTTTTTTTCTTCTACAGACGAGGTTTATATAAGCTGATTTGTCCCAATGGCTGGGTAGACAAAACGATGACTGTCGGTCGAAAAGGAATGTTTGAGCTCATCAAAAAAGGGTAAGAATAAATCTCACAATCATTAAGACAACTTATTAGACGTATTAAGAGGTATAATCATTAATTTGGATGATGTCCGTGAAAAATGTTCATTAATTTCTAAATAAAGCAATTTTTTTTATTATAAATGCATGCAATGAATCAAAGCAGTATTATTTTTATTCATATCATTTATCAGTTACTGCATAAATCATTTTACTTTATACATTTAAAAGTAATATTCTGAGAAGGAATCCACAATCTTCACCTTGTTACTAATAAGGTCTGGGGAAAAAAAACCGTTAAGTATTTAGAATTAGAGAACTTTGTTGGCAATCCGATTAGTTGGTTAATAATTTAGTTGACAATTCAGTAGTTAGTTAAAAATGTAGTCGAAAATCCAATTAGTCGATTAAAAATTTAGTTCACAATTCGATTAATTGGTTAAGAATTTATATTGACAATTCGGTAGTTTGTTGTTGACAACCCAATTAGTTGGTTAACAATTCAATTGACAATCCTATTAGTTGGTTAAGAATTTAGTTAACAATCCAATAGTAATAAAGCGATGACCAATAAGCAATTATTTCCTTACTTAAAAGTTAATTGATTGACTTTTAAATAAATCAATGAATCGTTTTTTTTTTTCTTCTTTTTATGATCTTCTTACTGCTTGCTTTTACAAATTGGTTATTTTTATTGATGAAGCACATTTTTGAGGAAAAAAACTTTTAATCTTGTGTTTTAAATTTAACATCTATCGTACACGCGACCAAAACATTTTTTTTTTACTTAATGTAAACTGATAGTTATATACAATGAATCATAAAGTATTCGTCCACCTTAAATATCTTGTAAATACAAATGGCTTAAGAAACTGTTGTGATTAAGTTAACGGTTAACTGTTAAGTCCTGCCAAAAATCTTGACGATGCATAACACTCACATTTGCTATCAGAATCGCCATCAAATCTCGTAGTTTCTGAAAGCAGTGTCTCTAATGCTGATTTTAAAGTGTATTTGAACATTTACCTTTTCAACACACTACCTTCCACATGTTACCGTTGGGCTGTAAGTTAAGCAAGCTAATTCATAATTAACAAGTTTCAACTAACAATCGGAAATATTTCTGTTGTTTCTAATTTTATATATTTGTATATTGTCATCAAATTCCTATACTTGAATCTGTAATGCACTGGTATAAAGTTAAACATATAACAGATCTACTTAAAATGTATGATAACATAAACAAGCCAAAATTGTGTTATTGTTAATCCAAATCAATCAATTGTTAAAAATATATCTTCCGTAGAGTAAGAAGAGCAAAAGGCTCTCATATGGATAGTTTTCGTTACTTATGAAACGTCCCAATGAATATAATTATAATTATGCTTACTTTTTTTCTTCAATTATTCGTTACTCATTAAATTTTACTTTCGAGCTAATAATTATATTGTTTCTTATTTAAGTTTTTTATCGTCCTTGAACTCTTGATAATTTTACTATAGTAAAACCACTTTAATATTCTAACATTATTTGATTCGTGGAAGAAAAAAATTCCTGCCTAAATGATTTCAAATCATTAATTCTTCGGGGATTTTTTCATAAAGAAAATCGATTATTAAGCGATGTCATTTTCTTGCTTGAAAAGTGTAAAATAAAAATATTTCTAAATTAGCAACCGTTTGATGTATTTTTAGCAATGTTTAATTTATTTTTTTTTTGAATGAATCATCTCTTCAGACCGTTTGATTATTTTAGTGTATAATTTTGAATGAAACTTCAGCTATTTTATGAACCTGAAATTCTATTTATTTTTAAACGATTTAAAAATGAATTTGTTTCGTTAAATGAACAAAATGAAGAGATGGTATATATTGAATGAAAATTTCTAAAGTGATGGTAATGTTTTTTTTTTTTATCTAGCTTAACTCGGTGGCACATGAATGTCCATGGAATAGTACCAAACGAGATCAAATCTAGAGAAGTAAGTACTTATTTTTATATAGAAGTTTGAATAACTAGTTTGATATGTGACATTTTCCTCTATTAATAAATACCGCATTATAAATTTCATTCAATTGGAGCGTTTTTTTTTTTTTTTTTATGAATATTTGAAACTGGGGTCTGAATATATTTCAAAATTATGGTTCATTCTACGTAAGAAATTTATATTTAATATCTTAAAAGCTGCTTTCTTCTCGAGCTTCAACATTTTCATAGACGCGTTTCTTTAATTTTTTTTCTTATTTATTACAAGCTCATGTGTACATTTCATTATAAAAATATCATCATCTAATGTTTTTTTAATATTTTTAATCTGGTACAATATTTTAATCTGCCACATTAATCTTAAGAAAATATTAATTACTAATCCTTACATTTTGATTTTCCAAGTGTATATTCACTGCTACGGTAGGAGCACGTTGTTTAAAATACACTAAAGAAGTTTTGGTTTTATCTGTAATTTTGCTTTGTAGCAAGAATTAAAACTTTTTGGGATGAATTTATTTTTAGTTTTTAAAATTATTTTGATAATTAAATACATATCACTGGATAAAAAATTTCTAATACTGTGTATTTAGCATTAATTCATATAGGAATAAAAAAAAAAAAAAAAACACATCACATAAAAAAAAGTTAACTGATTATAAATGCTTAAGCATGTGAAAATTGCTGCATCATAAAAGATTCATCAATTCAATGAAATATTTATCCTATAGTGGTGAAATGGAACAATTAAATTTACAGAACAAAAAAATGCCGTTAAAACTGCTACTCGCTACTTTTAGAACTTCAATATAACAAAGCGTCAAACAAAACAAATTCTGAATGTGTACCTCAGAACCAGATTTCTACCATTTTAGATTGCTTTATTCAGACTCAAAATTCAGTCGTAATGAATATTAGTCGAGTGTCTCGCGTGAGTTGTCGATTAACGAAATCCCACACTTGTTCAATAAGAGGCAAGTAATATCTAGCGAATAAGCGGGCCAAGAAAAGAAAATCTACCTTTCATACGGAGAAAATGGTTTGTGCAGCTTTGAGTTCCAAAACCACTTTGTTAAGGATACCCATTGTCGCTGTTAAGGGTATCCACTGAGCAGCCTTGATCGCCCATGATATGTAATGGCACCTAAACCGTCACGCTTTGAGTGTCCTTCTAGTATGATGCTGGAAAATCCACTATAAAAGATGGCTTTCTTCTCTAAAAACGCCTAAGGCATATTCTGCCCTCATTGATGTCCATATTAAGCCTATTATAATGGAACAGCTGACGAGTCTATTGCAGTCGAAGGTTTTGATAATTTTGAGTCAGAGGAATCCTGTATACAATCCATGACGGAGTGGACACCTGTGAACTGTAAAAGTTCGACAAATTACACATATAGCAGTATTCAGAGTTGTACCAACTGTCAAAAAAAGCTGTACTCCCCGTCATTGCCGTGCAGATAAAGTGCCTGTCAATCTGAATCAGTGTAACAGTAGTCAGTGTATCGAGTTTGTGGCTGTTTCAGTTCTTAGCTCATTGCTTCTGCTCTCACAGCGCTGTCACGGAATTATAGCATATGCATACTGCAAGTTCAAAACAAAAAAGCTTTCTTCATGCAGGCAGATTGATTTGTCCCCTTCTGAACTTCATAATTTGCAGATATGCCGCCATTTGCCGTCTACGAGTCTGGTATGACTTGTATGGGTATATTTCTGATGAAAACATCTTCCTTTGGCAAACAACGACACACTGCATTCAACGTTCCTGTATAGATTTATATTTATATATCTAAGAATATGATTAAGTGGTTTCTGTTTAACCTACGTAGAAGTTATCACTTGGAAATTCTAATCACTTTCATCTCACAGCTCCTCTCTTCATTTTAGTACTATATTAGAATGATTTTCTTCTTCATGATGTAGCAATTTTCACAAATGTGAGTGTATAAGAAAAAATTCTTAATGAATTTTGATAAAATCCATAAAGATTTATCTTCGGGTTTTTTTTTTTCTAAAGAGTTTTTTAGAAATATTAAGGATTTAAAGAAGGAATTTTTCTGTTAATGCAAACAAAACTTTTCTAGGTGGAGTCTGATATTCTTCCACACTATCCCTACAGAGATGATGCTCTCCTAATTTACTACACAATTCGAAAATATGTTTCAAAAGTTGTGCATCGCTTTTATGGTAAAATTGGTTTTATTTGTTTTTCACTTGAGCAATATTACCCTCATGTGATTTTTCTTTAAAATAGATTGAAATATGATTCAAAACAATAAAATTTACATCAAGTATTTGCATGTAATCGACATTCAAAAAGTTAAATATTGTGATAAAAATAGAAACTCATTTTAAATAAATGAAAATGCGATATATGCATGGAAATCAGGATGTATATGATTATTTCTTCAAATTCTTTTTCATGAGGCAAGTTAATGAAATCAACACTTTTAGCCCATTAATATAAATCTTTGCTTGTTATTATGGCCTCTTAACGTGATAACAAGTATAAACACGTGTGGGGTGATATGGAATCATCCTCTTTTTAATCACGTTAGATCAATTTTAGATTACAATAACAGAAGACTTTTATTCAATTGCTGTTCAAACTATCGAAATAATCAACTTTTATAACATTTGCAATACATAAATATGCCTTTATTTTTTCTAATATAAGTAAAAAAATATTGAAATTCGATGTTGTTTCTTTTGTTTAGATACAGATGAGAAAGTGCTGAATGATTACGAAATGCAGCAATGGAGGGCCGAATTAGTAAAAGATCGTAAATTAGGAGGTTGTGGTCTTCTGGTAAGTTATTCTTACTTGTAATCTATTCTTTAGAACAGAGTTGATGACTTGATAGTTACTTGAGCAGGTGTATGTAGTTCTGAATTAAAATCCTGAAAATTTTAAATTGTTGTTGTTTCATTTATAACATTATAGTCAGTTATAAGGTAAGGAAAGATTGCTGTTTAATGCTTGAAGAGTTTATTTGATAATTCATTGTGATAAGTACGTACAGGGAGGATATTCTTCCGCAAAAAGAAAACTTGATGTCGTCAAAAATTACAATACGCAAGTATACGACGTACAAAATATTCACCTAATTAATAAAAATAGCTTTATGGAAACAGTGTTATAATGGCAGGTTCATATCTAGAGGCGAATGTCTAATAAATATTTTGTTTCAGGGAGTCCCTGGAGAGGAAAACAATCGATTTACCAATACAGAAGAGCTTGTGGACACAATGACGTCCATCATAAGCACATGCAGCTTGGGGCATGCAGCGGCCAATTTCCAGCAATATGACGATTATGCCTTCCCTCCCAACTACCCAGGAATATTATATGGAGAACCTCCAAAAGATAAGGTAATCTTAGATCAGAATTTGGAAATCAGTGCTTTATTTGTAAACACAAACACACAAACCTTTTAAAATTTTTAGTTTATGGCAGTAACAAATCATTTCTAAGATAGTTATTCTCATTTAGTATTTGACTTTTTACTTCTATTTCTGTCATGCAGCGGATATTAGTGTATAACCATAAGATGCCATTTAAAAGATTTGTTTTGTTTTATAATGATCAGTTATTCAAAAAAAAAAAAGGCAAAAATGCATGAAGCGATTAAATATTTGTATGATCCATTGCTTATATAAATGTAACCATTGCTTGTATACGATATAATAATAATGCATCATTTAAAAGATTTGTTTAGTTTCATAATGATCAGTTATTCAGAAAAGTAAAATGCATGATGCGACTGAATGCTTGAGGCTTATCTAAATATATCCGTTGCTTGTATAAGATATGATTATATAAGGTTGCTTGTATAATATGCTAACACCAATGGCTTGTATAAAATATTATCATAAAATATCTTTTTGATTTTTTTATCAAAAATAATTGTTTAAAAAATAAAATAAAGCAGGTTTTGTTAAAAGCAAATCAGTTCTTTTAAAAATACAAAAAAATATATGAAATCACCTAAAAACTTGTATGAACCATTGCTTCTTGAATTTTAAATAACTTATAAATAATTTATATTTTTTCCCTTTTATGTAGCATTTGGTTTAATCTAAAAAATTCAAAATGAGCATTAAATTCAGTTTTTTAAAAATAATAGGTATCTTTAAGAGCACAAATATAAATCCTATTAAACAGATTGAAAAGTCAATGGTACTTATACTTTCTAGTATATCCATGTATTTTACCAGAAAAATGCATTTTGAAGTTACACGAAAATAATATAAAGAAAGAAAAAACAAATTTCAACAATGGAAGGTTTTTTTAGTAATTTATCAAAACATAATGAAAAAAAATTAAATCGTTTTTTGTAAAATATTTTAGTAATAAGTTTTCATTTTTACATTATATGACGTGGTAATATAAATGTTTCGCTTGAATTTGAAACATTAAAGTAATTCCATACTTTTTGAGAAATATAGTTTTATGAATTTTGTTTTATTTTTCCAGCTCCCATTACCTGATGGCGACATCTTGAATCGCATTCCAAATAAAGAAACTACATTAGACATCATGGTAATCACTAAATTACTTAGTACAAGAGCTACCAAGTCCTTAGGAGACTTTGAATCACAATTTATGTTTCATCCAGCTTGTATTCAAGCATCCGAAGAGTAAGTCTTCTTTTACTAATCTTTTTCTAATTTTATTATATATACCTTTTTAAAAATAGATCAATAATTATCTTTATTATATAGATCAATTATATACATTTTTTACTATATATTCTATAAAGAGAAAGACTATGGAAATATAAATATCTTGTTTTGAAAATGTTAATATTGTAGTATTTTTTCTCACGGAAGAGTTTTGGCATTTCATTCCCAGGAAAGAGGAATGTATATTCTTTGACAAGTACATAATAACAATCCATCACTCAAATTTGACAGAAGACAAAGCAGTGTTGTGGGTAGTTATATTGCATGCAATGATGTTTGTGCCAATGAGAACAACCTGTCACTCAGATCTGATAGCAGATATTCGGTGTCATGCATAATGAGACTCATAAAATTAGAGAGAATGTCGGTGCGACTTTCTACAGGTTGAAACAACTACAAATTGAATATAGACTACACCATGAGTTGTTAGATAGTGACTGGTGATGAACCATGAGCTGAGAAATGTCTACTAAAATGAGAAATGAGGAATCTGACCATCCCGCCCCTCTTGAAGGATTTTCTTAAAGGGAGGTTTTAGGGAGAAGAACACAGAGTTCTGTGGCTCCACTTACCGCAACTCACTGTCGCCTGCGATTAACCTGGAGTAGAGAGCATGCATTGTGGACACCGCAACAGTGGTCTGGGTGTGATGTTTTCCGACGAGTCCAGGTTTAGTTTGCAGTCTGATTCTCGCCGGACTTTCATATGGAGAGCGCCAGGTACCCGTTACCACCAAGATAACACCATTGAACGACACCGTTACGGTGATGAAGGATGGCTCGTTTGGGGAGGAATTATTCTTGATTCCAGAACTGACCTGCATGTTCAGAGTGTAACGATGACAGGCCACATCTATCGGAGATGTCATTCTGGAACAACATGTACGTTTGTTTCGGAGCGCCATGGGTGCTGAATTTCTGTTTATGGATGACAACGCCCGTCCTCACGTGCAAACATTGTAGACGAATGCCTTCAATTGAGGATATCACCATATGGATTGGCCAGCATACTCACCGGACTTGAATCCAATAAAGCATGTGTGGGATATGCTTTGGCCGACGAATTGCAGCCCGCCAACCCTCCCACCTGTCAACCGGAACTTCGAGGGCATTGCTTGATGAGTGGCGCAATATTCCCCAATATCAGATTGATAATTTGATACCAGCATGCCTAGGCGTTGTAAGGCCTGTATGTGGCATCGTCCGGGAGACATACTCCATATTAACTATCATACTAACCATGTTATACTGTTTTTTGTAAATAGGTTCTTTTGTAATTTGCTCCAGGGAGTAAAAATCGCAATTTTTATTAATTATGTCAAACATATAGCATCTTTTTTGCTCTTTTTACCTTTGTTTAATAAATAGACTTTACAAATAAGTCAAATTTGTTTTGCTTCTGTCTTTTTCTTTGCCTGAACTTCATTATCCTTAATTTATGGACATGAGTGTATATAGTGCTCGTAAATAAAAATTAAAAGTGTTCCCGTGAACCTGAAAGTGGCCCTCTTTGAAGCCGTTATAGGTCTAATTTAGGCAGAGACATTAAAAATATTAAATGTATCATTATAAAAACTTAAATGTTTTAAGTATAGCAAATAAATTTCCTTGCCTAAAATACCTTAAACGGCATTGTTTTATTGGGCACAATTATATAACTTTTCAAACTTTATCTGATTCAAAGCTAATTGATTGATAAATGCATCATGTTGTTAAAAAAATTATTCATTTTAACAAGAACATTTTAGCCCATTACAAGTCATGATTTTTTTACCTTGATAATTTGAAAAAAAAATGAATTTGTAAAATTTAAAAAGATAATTTGAAAAATTTTTTTATTTATTTTCTTTATTTTAACTTTTATCAGTGTTTCAAAATATTTTTGTTGATTTTTTTATTTTTCATTTTTAGGTTTCGAGAAGAATTAGCTCAAATCAGTAGGCAAATCAAATTGCGAAATAGAAGTCAAGCTTTCCCATACGACTGGCTGGATCCAGAATTTATTCCCAATGCTATCAGCATTTGATGACATCTAATACTGTTGGAGAACCTTCATCATTTGCTCTCATCATCAATTCTGCAATGAACATTTTACTATGGAATCTAAGTCGATGGACACTGTTTTTGGACTGAAATTAAGCCAAAATACTGTAAATAAAAAAAAAAACTTCTTAAAATTTGGCCCAAAATCAAGATCATCTCTACCTGAAATCTTTCATCCAGATGTGATATTCTATTTGTAAGAATTTCTCTGATAAGAAATGGAGCTATGAAGAGTTTTACGGCCTTTCCAAGATAATTTTCGTACACAAGCATCAGTTCATTTTTATATCAGTTGAATCCAAATGTTTGTTGTATTGAAAAATGTATATTAGAATTTAAAAGTTTGTTTAAAATACACCTTTCAAAATAATTAAGGTATGTTGTCGTTTTGAGTATTGAGGTTATACATGATATTTATGTACACTCTCAGTCAATAAAATGCATATTTGAATTACTCCTCAATATTTCAAATTAGTTTTAGCAATCCATTAAAGGACCCTTCATAATACTTTTTGTAACTAATGGTACTGAAACAGAACAACATACTATATCTCTAAAACAAAATCTGCAAAACAGAAACATTTTTTTCGGAAATATATCTCCCTATAATACACAAAATTCTTTTTCTGTATATTGCAAATTAGTAATTTTTAGACATAAGTACTATCGGTGTAACTTAAGCTTTACAATCGTTAAATTAACAAAATGTAATTTAAAAAAAAATCTAATCTACTACGTAATACATATTTTTGGGAGTATTTTACCTGTACAATATGAACAGTTATTTCAAATACTTCTATTAAATTTTAAACACTATGCTTGAAAAACTGATTTAAAATCTTCCAACGTCAATGATAATTTTGATTGAAGCATGCTGATTCGTTATTTGATAAACTTACCTTAGATGGAGCTCAGTTATGACGAATCAATATGTAATGTTGGTGTTACTATTCCCCCTGGTGCAGGAAAAACCTACACCAGGTCCATAAGACCACTGTCGCAGGCGATTGGTCCATGGCTAAGGGTAATATGCAGATTCCTTTAGCAAGAAACCATGAGGACGGAAGACTGACTAAACCTCAAGACAAGGCTTTACAATCATAATAGACCGGGACCTACAGTTTAACGTGGATTTCGAACCACTACAAACATCTGTGGCATTTCTGGGACTTGGCCTCTGGTCCCGAGCGCTAGACACTCGGCTATTCAGACTCAAATCTGTCTATATATTATTTAGGCCATTCAATACAAATCTGTAAACACACAGTAAAAAAGAAAATTCTTTTCAACATCATCAGTAATTTATTTCTCAAACATCTTTCAATCGATAGTTTACAGATCACATTTTCATGGATTTTTTCCACAGGAAAAATTTTACATAGAGAACAATTGAACAAAAAATTATCAAGAGAAATATGCTTTAAAGCATGATATTTCTTTAAATGCAGCAATATATCTTGGTATAACACGTTGTTGGTACTGTGATGTGAGAATACATAGAAAGACAATCAGTGTAAATGTATGTATATATGTAAATATAACATCGGAAACTAGTTTACAAAAATATTATCCAACACCTTTTATTTTATTTTTTTGATGAATGTAAAATAGAATCACTTTAACAGAGTGGGCCGAGTTCATGGAAATAGTCAACATTTTCTTGAAGAGACAAAAAATAATGGAGTTTCAAGTTTTTTGGAAATTAGTAGTATTTCAAATAAAGAAGGTAAAGAAGACTGTTTATGTTTACTTTCTCATGGATATTTGGTCCACTCTGTTTTTTAACATCAAATAGTTGAGAGAAAAGCCCAATGAAGCATCTTTCTCACGTAACATCTAAGTCAGACATACATTGAAATTGATACACATAAAGTTGAGTTTAGATACACATTGAAATTTGAATTACACATTGATTTCTATGTCCTACATTATAACATTCATTTAACAAAAATAGAATAATGAGTGATGAAAGCTTTGACGTCTTTCTAAATGCATTTCATAAGTTAATCGAAGTATTTATTCACTCAAAATAGTTACTTGAAGAAATTTTGAAAACACTGGTTGACTAAAAAATAAACTTCACTAATCAGATTCATTTGAACAAAGTGCTCTAATTGTATTAGGTAACTTAAGATATGCTATGAAGAAACTTCTGCATCTGAAACAAAAGGAATATATATTATGATTCTATATTGTTTTGAAGACCTTAAATCATTATTTTGTTAAGAGGGATTGGACGATGGTTCATTTGAAAACATTTTTGCACTGTATATCAACCCTTCTGTATAAGTGAAAAAAGTTTCTCTTTTTTCATCACGTTTACAAGACTATCCAGCCAACTTTGACAAAACTATATATATATTAAAAGATGGGCAGCAGTTTTAGATTTTGATATTTTTTTTACTTACTTGCCTGGAAAAATCAGACAAGTTTTCCACACTAAAGTACGTTACTGTGACAGAAGAGTTATAAAATTTATAGCAATTCTGATATTGTTCATCATAAAATAGTCATTAAATATTCAAAGAGGTAACGATATTTCTTTATATCGATTCTGATATGATAAAGCAACATAGCTTAAGTGTTAAAAAAAAAAAAAAAACTCTGGGATAATAGCATTTTTCATAACAAATCAGTAAATTCATTAACAAGGATATTATAGAAACTCTTCAATTTTTTTAATAAAAGCTCACATATAAGTGGGTCTCCAATTAAATTTTAAGTGTAAATATATTTGAAATATTTATTACAATAACACAAGTAATTGTTATTTTCTGAATATACGAAGGCCAAAATTTGTCAAAAAGAGAAAATTTCCAACTTGCTTACAGACCTGGGTAACTAAATAGCAATCTAACAAACTGAAAGTGATTCTTTTAAATAAACATTTGATGTTCTTTACTACATCTCAATTATTCATTGAAGGAATCGCTTGAAGACGATAATAAATTGATATTACTAATTGAGCAGTTAGATTTCTGTAATTTACTCTTTCTATTGTTATGTCCAAAAAAAGAACTCCACCATCATAAGAGCCTCTTTTACATGGATAAATGTTACTTTTATTAACTCAAAAATATTTCCTAATGCAGACGTATTTCACAGCATATCTAAGAAAATACTTCACACAAAAATTACAGTCATACAAGTAAAACCCATGAAGATTTGATTCACAATACTAATAAATGTTTCAATATTTTTACATAAAAATCTTATTTATCTTCCAGTCAACTCAAAAAATATTGAATGGCCTTTTAAATCAAATTAATTCTTATTTTCTTTTTCTTTCATATTTCTAAACTTAGTTTGCAATATCTATATTTTTCTTTTTAATTTTCTTAAGAAGGGTCTTAAAGATAATTCTTATTTTTCTCAAAAACATTTTTGTCTGAAGTAAATTACTAAAGTTGAATATAAAATAAACAATTTTTCTTCTTAGGTATTTCTATTCTACGAAAAGATACAATACAATCATTTCTAAAGTGTTGCATACTTAATGTTCAATTAAATGCAAGTAACATTCTGTAAGTCAAAAAATTGGAGAGAGTTATATTTATAAAGCTATTTCTATACTTTATTTACAAAATTCTTCTATAGATGTATACAAAACAACATATTTTCACAATAAGTGAACAGTAGATTACATATTGGAAGAAAAACATTCACATTTTTTTAGAAAAATTATTTCGTAAACCCCGTAGGATTTAAAAGGGAAAATAGATAATTGAAAAGTAGCTCTCTAAAATATATAAATTCCATAACTTTCGATGTGCTATTTATTGCTTAATGTATCAAAATGGCTTCACTATAGAAAGAGTAACACACACAAATATAATGTATACAGTATTGCTTTGCATAACAAATAACAATAAATAGTGACTAGATAAAAAAAATCGTCATATCATCTTAACTGTTCTAAACTTTTCATATGTCATTGTAATATCAACCATTATAGAATATATGAAACAAAACGAGTACAATATAATCTTCTCAGCAAGTCGTTGTATTAAGAGACTCAGTTTTAGTAACATCCTCTAATCTTTTCACTCAGTTTTTTTTTTTTTTTTTTATTATCAATGATATGTAAAAAAAAAAAAAAAAATATTTCTTGCATCGAATTTGTATGAAGATGACTTCAGTTAGAAATGTCTCCCTTAAGCCTTTTTTTTCTGTGAGGTAAAATTTCTTTGGCATGTCTGTTGTATATTACAAAAAAGTTTTCCAATAAACAAAAGTTTCCAAATGATTAAGCAAAAGTTTTCCAATAAACAAAAAAGTTTCCAAATGATTAAGCAAAGTTTTCCAATAAACAAAGTTTCCAAATGATTAAGTAAAAGTTTTCCAATAAACAAAAAGTTTCCAAATGATTAAGTAAAAGTTTTCCAATAAACAAAAAGTTTCCAAATGATTAAGTAAAAGTTTTCCAATAAACAAAAGTTTCCAAAATGATTAAGTAAAGGTTTCCAAAACAAAAGTTTCAAAATGGTTAAAAAGTTTTTTCCAATGGTGAATATGGAGGGATCACAAAAAATTTATCTTAACCAAAGTCAAAAAATTAAGTCTTTTAGAAATAACAACATAATTTAAACAAATACAAAATTTGTCAACATGGATCGTCTAAATTGAAAATACATTGGTTGCACCTAATTCTGTTTGGTTCATATAAATCCCCATTTGGATTGTATCCAAGAAGGGAGAAAAATCATAACATACTTTATTATAAACAGCGTCAATGGACATAGAACAATAACTTTTGCTTTCGGAAAAGAGCTGTTTTAACCACCAAATTAATATTAAATTTAGATGTCACAAAATGAACGCTGCATTTTAAAAAGCTGTTTCATAACTCTCTGTAATTTCACACAGTAGAATATCATTAGGATATTTATTCCATGAATAAACACTTCCAGAAAAAGAATAGGAATAAGCTCAAAACATGATACTACATAATAGCTATTCAAAG